>MU676632.1:60959-96554 GCA_026770625.1 Nicotiana glauca
AATTTCTCATTCTTTTACCTTTCTTTATTTTCTAACAGTTTATTTTTAACACAGTGACGCTAACAATAGTATAACGATTTTTTTTTGGTAATTAAAATTTTTATTAATCACCAAAGATCATGTTTTACAATGCCATAGTCCAGCTTATACTCAGCTGACTATCAAAATTCATCTAAAATACTAGTTAACCATAACTATGGTAACTACTAGTCTACTATATCAAGAACTGCTGCATCTGCTTTCTAGTTCTGGGATTTCCTCTAACATTACATATGTAAGCTAGCTCTCTTGCTAAGACTTCACTGTTGCGATATTTGTTCTCAAATATACGAGCATTCCTTTCCATCCATAGTGCATATGAAACTTCAGTGAACATCATCTTGAAGGTACTGGCTCTGCTTGATTTTCCTTTAGCTTTGCTAATGATCCATTGAAGCCTTTGGTCCCAGGCATGATTCTTTGGCTGGTCCTCTTGAATCTATTGCATTACTTGCTCCCACAAGTCTTCTGAAAATGAGCATGACAGGAATAAATGATCTCTTGTCTCTATATGTCCTTGGCACAAAACACACTGTTGGTTTATGTTCATTCCCCATTTAACCAGTCTATCCTTGGTTGGCAATCTTTCTTATAGCATTAACCATAGATTGAGCACTGCTTTTGGTCGAGCATAGTTCTGCATGATTAGTTTCTTCCAACTTACTCTTGGTAGATCTCCTAGTAGGTGTAGGTATATTTGTCTGATGGAGCCCTTGTGAACACTTGATCCTTGGAGTTGTTGCAAAATATCTCTTGAGACAATTATTCTCCTAACCATCCAGCTAGCCTGTTTAGGAATTGGCATATCTTCTAGCTGATAATGTTTTATATAGAAATCATTAATCCACCTGATCCACAGCTTATCCTCTTTATGAGCTTGATCCCAGCATACTTTTGCAATTGCTGCTTTATTCCATAGCAGAAGATTGATGAGGTTCATTCCACCAGCAGATTTAGGAGTACACATCCTATCCCATGATATATAAGCTTTTTTAGTGATAGTGTTGGATCCAGACCATATAAAGCTTCTACAGATTGCTTCAATTATCTTCAGCACTTTGACTGGTATGATAAATAATTGAGCCCAATAAGCTTGGATGCCAAATACCACAGATTGAACTAATTGCAACCTCCCAGCATAAGATAACTTCTTGGCAGTCCATGAGGTTATCTTGGCAGTAATCTTCTCCACTAAAGGTTACAATTGAATCAAGGCAATTTTCTTGGTGGACAGAGGAATACCTAGGTATTTGAATGGTAATTCTCCATGTACAAATCCCAGGCGATCAATAATCTGTTTCTTCATTTCCTGTTTAACTCCTCCAAAGTAAACTGAGCTTTTACCCAAATTAGTTTGTAGTCCAGAGGCTTCAGAGAATTGAGAGAAGTATTAGGTTTACTTTGGCAAATAGTAGTAGATCATCAGCAAAACTCATGTGAGTGATACCTAGCTTTTTGCATCTAGGGTGGTATTGGAATGTTGGGTCTTTCCTCAATTCAGCAAGTGATCTACTGAGGTACTCCATAGCTATTGCAAACAGGAAAGGGAAAATGGGATCCCCTTGCCTAAGTCCTCTAGCAGCTTCAAATGGTTCTGTAGCTTCTCCATTAATAAGAACTGAAAAACTAACTGTTTTTATACACTCCATGATCCAATTAATGAATCTGGTTGGAAATCCAATCCCCTCCATCACCTGTTGTAGAAAGATCCATTCAACTGAATCATATGCTTTCTGGAGATCAATTTTAATCATACACTTGGGGGACACATGTGCTCTAGTGTAGTTTTTGATTAACTCATGAGCAAGGATAACATTATCAGCTATTTCCTGTCAGGAATAAAGCCTGCTTGGGCTTCACAGATGATGCTGGGCATGATTTTCTGGAGTCTGTTGGCTAGGATCTTGGATATAATTTTGTATAGAACTGAGCAACATGCAATAGGTCTATACTCTTTGACTGTGGTGGATTTGGAGACTTTGGGGATTAAGGTAATAGTGGCACAATTTATTGGTTTGTACATCTTGAAAGTTAGGAAGAACTCCTTGATGGCTTCTATGACCTGCCTGCTGATAGTGGCCCAAGTTTTCTTGAAAAACACAGCATTGTAGTCATCTATTCCTGGGGCTTTATCATCTCCAATTGCTTTTAGACTTTCCACAATTTCATTGCACTATCAATAGCATAACGATTTCATTGCACTATCAATAGATATAAGTTAATTCGTTAATTAAATATCATAACTATGAGTCTATCAATAAGCATTCGTCCTTCCTTTTTTATATCCATGAATTTCTTTAAATTCAGTGTTCCCTCGTCTTCATGACGTTTAATGCCAGCATTAAGGAAATAAATCTTGTTGGAATAGACAGTACTCCCTCTGATTCAAAATAAGTGATTTTTTTGATGTTTTCACACATATTAAGAAATTCACCTTTTAACATTAATTAGCAATAGAATTGGCCATATTAACTTTTACTATCTCACATAAACACTCCTAACACATATTTCAACACTATTTACTCCAAGGACAATGTATGAAAAAATTAATTAATTTATTCTTGAAATCTGAAAAAAATTACTTATTTTGGACCACAAAAAAAAAGGACAAAAAATTACTTATTTTGGACCGGAGGAAGTAATAAGCACATTTACAAATGCAATTAATTGCAAACATGTTTTTTAAATTAATAATTCTCCACAAATCACAATAAGATATTCAAAATCTGTCATTAGATAGCATTTACGTAACTTCTAAAAACTAATAATTGCATTTATACTGTCTTCTGAAGAATAGCTAAAACGTCAAAAATCACAAACGTGCATATCATTTTGTTTCCCCCAATCCTATAATTAGTTGCATTTGGACTGTCTTTTAAAGAACAAAGATATCATTTTGATGGGCGATTGCTTAAAAAATCGCAATTGGTTTCTTGTTTAGCAAAACGTATTAATTAAGCACCATTAAACGTAGCTATCATAGCGCTTTCCTTCTCTCTCTCTTTTTTTCGCTTTTTCTTAGTTTCACTAGAGGAATTGGTCGACAAAAGAACAAATATCTTTCGCAAAAATACTACCAAAGATTATGATAGGATGAATATGATTTGTATATCCATAATTAAAATCGAATAATTTCTGATAGAAATAATTTCTCCTATAATATATCTTACGCGTCGCGAATTCAAATAAAGAGGACTTTTTGCTTTTCAAAGTTGTAAACTGAGAGAGAGTTGCAACTTGCAAGGGGGGAGTAGGTACAAGGTCGGCCAGGGGACCAACTTAACGTTTTAAAGTGTGTCTCGTTCGACAACCTTTTTGAATCTATTTGTGATATCATGAAAAAGATAGGGAAAAAGAAAAAAAAAAAGTAATTGTCGTACTGATGGAATCAATCTACTTTAGAATCTTATAGATTATTTGACCAGCCGAAATCTCTAGTCGTTGAACGATTTAAAGCAGTTTTGACTTAGTTTAAAATTCCTTGGCCGACATGTCCACTCTTTAATTTTTCCTAGTTTTTGGTCCAAACCAATTTATTCACTCTCGATATCTATATCAAATTTAATTTATTTAACTTATTACAAGTAATAACCAAAAAAAATAAAAAAGAATGTGCATAAGAAATAAGAATTTATATAAAAACATATATCATATATCTATTTTTTGACGCCCATGACAGAGGGCGGACTGACGAGAACGAGTTAAGTAAAATTGAGAGGTTTCTAGACTGGTAAGCTTCTGAAAAACAGTGCATATATCACGTTAGACGAATCTCATATCGGAACGAGAAAAGAAAGTGAAGAACTGTATAAGACATGACATAAGTTCATATGATAAGCACAAATACCTTTGGAGCTCGATATAACATAACCCGAAAAACATATATGTGTGGGCCTACGTCTAAAATAAACAATACTTGTCTTGAGTCATGACACCTGTATTGATGTAAATGTCCTAGTATCTAAGTTTTTCTCTTTTTGTCTCCCTCTTTCTCTTTTCAACCTTCTTACTTTTCTATGAAGCAAGATCACTTTGTCTTCGATAATCATGATAATATCCAGTACAAATCAGTTAGATGCACACATGGGCCCAAGAAGATTGTGGTGTAAAGCCAATTTTTAATCTGGGGCCTTTAAGAAAAAAAAAATAATTCATCTATATTTTTAATTGAAGTCTATTTTTAGAGCTTTTAAGATGTAAAGTTATTAATAGTTTTTTTTATAAATAATTTAATCTCTCCTAAGATATTGTTGATCTTAGATAATAGAACCAGATTCAAAAAGTTGATAACTTGATATCGAAATAATTTTTGATATTCTAATATACTTGTTAAAATGCTTGAAACCCGAAGGAAAAAAAGAAAAAAAAGTGCGAATATATTTTTATTCAATGGTACTCTTCAAATCTTGTTTTTATAGAAAAAGTAAAACTCTTTTCTTTCTATAGAAAATAATTTAACTATTAATTGGAGAAAGAGAATCACTCCCCCTAAACCCTTGTCGCAAATATAGAACTTTTTATTATTTAAATTTTACGATTAACATAATTAGTGAAGTACATTTATCACTAAAAAAAATGCAATAAACTTTTAGAATCCATTTTTATCTTCAATAGTCCAAGTCTTAGTTTTTTATCTTTACCTATTATCAAATATTTTATTTTTACAGAAGAAAGAGTTCGGGCATTATTAAATATGGGACATAGAAACACATTCAGTCATCAAAAAAGAGGATTTGCTTGAATATCGAAGAGTCAAGGAATTTAGGCCAAAATACCAAATGAAAGTAGATCGATTTGTTTTCATTCCAGAAGAGGTGCATATCTCCGACTGCATGACCTGATTCCTCTTCTTCCATTGAGTGCTCGGGAGATAGAAAGCGGGTTGTCGGCAAGCGTGACGAGAGGGCGAGGTTCAAAGGAGGAAAGGCTTAGGGTGGATACCTAGGCACCCAGAGAGGAGGAAGGGCGTAGTAATCGACTTTATTTTAAAATATCCAATATATTTAGACCCTTCCTCTAAAGATTGTTGTGAGATGTATATGATCCAACTTACCTAATTAATTAGATATATTGGGTTCGAGTCCTATTGTTACACAAATTCTGTTAAAATGTGTTCTATTTTTTACTAGGCCTTATGCGGTACGAATCTATATTAGTTGGGATCTCAATACAAATATGGGCAAAAAACAGGAAAAAAAATTTGAGGCCCCCAAAATTTCGAGGCCTAAAGCATTTGCTTTAAAAGCTGGGGCATTTGCATCTATACCCGCTTTTGTGCCACATTTTAACTTGTGTCCGCTTTGCAAAAAAAATTACAAGCGTACCCGCCTTTTCACATAACTTCAGCACATAGGGCTGAAGTAGCAAAGGCAATTACACAAAACTTCAGCATTTTAGTAGCCGGGCCTGAAGTTCAGCTCTAGAGCTGAAGTTTTTGTTTTGTAACTCGCGAACTTCAGCTCTAGAGCTGAAGTTTGCCAGTCATAAAATAAAAACTTCAGCTCTAGAGCTGAAGTTTTATTTTATAAGTTTTTGTTTAGTAATCCGGAAACTTCAGCTCTAGAGCTGAAGTTTTCAAGTTATAAAATAAAAACTTCAGCTCTAGAGCTGAAATTTGCCAGTTATAAAATAAAAATTTCAGCTCTAGAGCTGAAGTTTGCTAGTTATAAAATAAAAACTTCAGCTCTAGAGCTGAAGTTTTTGTTTAGTAACCCGAAAACTTCAGCTCTAGAGCTGAAGTTTTTGTTTAGTAACCCGAAAACTTCAGCTCTAGAGCTGAAGTTTTCTAGTTATAAAGGGAAGCTGAAGTTTTTTAAAAAGTAGGTACGGATGCAAACAAAAAGACAAAGCGGCTATAGGTTAAAAAGGGGCACCCAAATAGGGCGCCCGTGTAATTTTTACTTAAAGGCTTGACCCTTGGGCCGCCCCTGGATGCACACACATAGGAACGAGTTTGTTAGAAGAGAAAACAGAGTTTAGTCAAATCCTTTTTGTTTTTTGGTATCTAATTTAAATATTTTTTAACTAAAATACTTTTATCGACATAACTTGACCAAATCTAGAACACTGAGCGAACAATTTTCTTTTTCTTAATATTCACATATTTCTATTTTTGAGACTGGAAACTTCTCATAATTGCTTCACCGAAGGTAATTTTACAAAATTTTAAGGGCAATCAGAATTTTGCTTGATTAATATCATACTATTGTTCCCTTTAAAAAAAATCTTTTTTTTTCTAGTATTCTTGATAGCAACTTGTACTATATGTGATTCATAAAAAGATTGATATATATGTGTAGGCATGTACATAGATTAGGTTGGTTCAGATTTTTTAATTATCAAACCAAACCAATGGTGTCGGATTTTTAAATCTATGAACCAAATCAAACCAACAAATTTGTATTTTTATCTGGTTTTCAATTTTTTCCCGGTAAAGTCTTCAAAGCACAAAATATGTAATTTGTGCTCCAAATATTTATTTAGTCCTACTAGGATACAACTATATAATGTATTTTTTAAGAAAATAACACAATAAATATGATGAATCATAGCATTGTACTAAAATATTCGATATTAAAAATAATAAAATAGCATAAAATAAATATTGCTAATTAATGAGTCATATTAAAATATGAACATAATCTAAAAGTACTATATATAAAAGTCATACTAAAATAACTACATCTAGTCACTACAATTGGTTATATGACCAAGCACTAAGGAAAAAGATAAACTAAGTAACGCATTTTCATTATAAACACTGCAAAACTAAAAGTAAATATCCAACATTATTTTTATTTCTTGTTAATTGATTGAATTTATTTTGTTAGCATTAATATTGATAAGAACTTTATTTGAGTTACTATATTTATAGGCTATATAAACTTATTGGACCATTCAAGAATATTAAGTCCAAGCTTGAAATAATAAGTAAAAGATAAAATTGTGAATAAGTTTAAGAAATATTTATAAATTATATTACAATAAAAAAATTTATGTATAAAATATTTTTAAAAATTGTATAAATATAATGTCGGGTTGCTTTGGTTTCGATTTGACTTTTTTTTAGTTAAAACCAAACTAAACAAATTATGGTTGGAGTTTTTTTAATACCAAACCAAATCAAATCAAACCACATCAATTTTTTTTTATTTGACTCAAATTATCGATTTTCTTTGATGTGGTTTATCGGTTTTCTTTGTACACTCTCATGCACTGATTATTTAACTATCAGAATAGTTGAGTAATCTAAAGAACTGCATATTTCTTTAGTACAGTCTTAAATTTCCTTTTTTTCAAAGAATCTATTCCTGTTATTAAAACAAAAGTCTTAACAATGATTTAAGATCAAGAAGATAATATTGTTGAATGTCGATAGCCGTTAGTGTTGGAAGACTTGAGACAATTGGCTCTTTTATTTTATATTTAAAAACTAACTACCCAAATCTTCTTTTTCTCTATATTTGACAATTGAAGTCCATGATGGGAAGAATCTGCGAAATTATTTTAATCAAATATTCCTTTTTGGGAAGTTGAGGACATCAACTACCATTTAAACAAATAATATTTTCCCCTTAAAAGGATTATATATAGTAATCATTGGTTAAAAAATGGAGTGGACGACAAAACACAAGTTCAATGCATCGTTTCTTGCTTTTTTTCTTCCTTTCATTTTTTAAAAACTTTAACCTTTTTAACAAACAAAGAGGAATACTTGAGAAATAGGAGAATAAATTAGGATAGCGTCCAAAGTGGTTGAAATAATTATGTTCTTCTTTTGCTAATATATAAATAGCTATTATTATTTGAGTAATATATAATTTTCAATACGTGTCATAATAGGACAAAATAAAGTCCATTAGAGGCCCCTACCCCTATGAAAAAAATAAAAATAAAATGGTTCGATAGCTATAATTGTGATACCTTTATCTTTCCATTTTTTCAGATAATAATAGTTGTCCAAAATCATACCTTGAATGAATTTCTACAGGACTTGTCGGATTAAGACTTGGGTTCTCTTTAATTTAACTGATCATGAGTGCTCCCTTGACTGCTACTATAAAGAGCTTTTAGCTTCTTCTCGTCAAAATAAGAAAAAAGCAAATTATATGGGTAGGGATTGGAAAAGAAAGTAGCTTTTATTGTTCATTCTTAATTTTGAAATTCACTACTCACATTTTAAAAGGTGCGAGTGTCACGTCCCTCTTCTACCCCAAAAGAATCATGTATCGCTATGAGTTAAAAGAGTGCTTTTAATTAAGTCGACAATTTTGAAATAGAGATTATTTCAATAAAGTCGTCACTTGGAATTAATTTTTGGTGTTCCAAGTTACCATTTATTTGAATCTCTAGTCAAAAGAAGGTTTGATTCCTTTATTATTGGTCTGCAAAAATAAAGTCCAGATAAAGAATTCTATTGACGGGAGAGAAGGTATAAGGCATTTTCCGAGTCCCGTGATTCTAACATGGTCGCTTTTATTGACTTATACTTGGCTTGAATTAATTTTGGACAAACTGTGAGTTATATGATTTTCATGTTTTACCTATCCATTATTATCTATTGATTATTAGAATTGTTAAAGAAAAAATATGATTGGGATAATATTATGTTGTCATAATCACGCTACTCCTACGTACAACACTACATCTCCTCTACCAATACCAACCGAAAAAAATCCCTCCATGAAAGCTCAAGAGCCAAAGCTGAACAATCAAGAAATCCCCAGTGATTTGACACAACCCATCAACTCTACCGGATATCACAATAATCTCATTCTCAGTGTATCATACATAGACTCCAAAACATTGAGCATGTCTGTCGATCCAAATCCATAACCCCCAAAAACGGTTGATTACCCTAATACCCTACCTCTCATTACCAATCCAAAAACGGGTAGACAAAAGAAACCCAAAAATGGAACCCAATACCAACCCCTCAATCTTCCTAACCTCCATCCCACCACCACCAGACCACATACCAGCGTGTTGGTTGGAACTAGCCCTCCATGGACAAGACCTATGCTACAATTTTCAGTTGGGCGATCAACCGATCTCTCTACTTATACAGAACCCAGTTAATCTGGCAAGGGTAACTGCAAAAGTCCTAAACAGGGGTTTGGGGATGCTTGGAGTATAAATGTGGCAGACAGTCATGGCCCAGACCAACCCAACTCAAATGCAACAGAACAACGGTTCATCTGTCAACGACAGGATGCAACAGATATTCAAAAGCATCCCGTCCTTCCCAGATCCATCAGTATAGGATCCCTATGCAACCCCTGAGTTCAAAATACTCCAACATGAATCATCCCAGAAAACTTCACCTTCAGTGTAAGAGAACAATCAGCAACCACCCGAGGAGAAACAACTCTAATCGCCTCTAGGGAACATCTCCAAAGGAATATCAACGGCCCTAGAGCTAATAAGGAACCATGAGGTGCCAATGGACCAGGAAGCAACCCCAATCGACAACCTAGTAAGTGTGGATTCACTATGGCTGGAAGCAGTAAGAGCTGTGGAGTTTAGTGTGGAGCACAACGAGACTTTGATACTTCTTTGCCCAAAGAACCTAGTTCAATATGGAATGGACTTCTCCTCTCACCAGAGTCAAGGTACACTCAAACCCCTCATGACCTTAACCCTAGTGATGAGATTCCAACAATCTCAATACAGGGAAAGAGAAGCGATGCAACCCCAGGGCAGGGACAAGGCATCAACGAGCAACAGCCCTCCTTCACTGAACCCTCTAATAAATTTCATAATATGGAATATTAGAGGGGCAAAAAGTGCGGAATTTAAGAGGCATTACTCAAATATGGTCAAAATGCACAGGTCTGTTATGTTGGTTCTCCTGGAAATCAAAATGGCGGACCACAAAAAGCTAACTGGAGAGCTTCAATTCGACATGTATATCCAGTTCTCTGCTGTATGCCACTTTGGAGGTATAGTGCTAATATGGAGGGAATCTTCCCTCCAAGTTGATGAAGTGGTTGTAAATTCTCAGGGTATCCATGCCATGGTTAAGATATTACCTTTAAACCCCCCTTGTTTTTTTCCCCTGCAATTTATTCTAGCAACCACATTGAGGATAGAAAGGCCCTCTAGAACAACTCGGTTGATATCTCCAATAATCACAGAGGGAGTTGGTTTGTGGGTGGAGGCTTTAATGAAGTCCTTAAAGCAAGAGAAAAGTTTGGGGGAACCCTATAAACACCCACATGAGTAACTCTTTTCGGAATTGTATCAATAATTGTCACCTAGTAGAACTAGATTTTAAAGGTAGTAAATATACTTGGTCAAATAAGAGGTACAAAAATAGGTCATGTCTAATCCTAGAAAGAATTGACAGGTATTTTGCTAATAACCAATGGATAAATGAATACCCTGAAGCTAACATTACTTACCTCCCCAGGACCCATTCTGATCACTGCCCCATGCTTGTCAACCTAAGCAATAACAGTCATATTCCTCTCAATAAACCCTTTAGGTTTGAATCAATGCGGTACATCCACCATCTGTTTCAAAACATAATTAGGGATTCTTTTAAGCCTGATTCTTCCCTATTCCCTTCCACCATTTTGTTCAAGAAAAATGCTCTCAAGTGGAATAAACATACTTTTGGAAACATCTTCCACAAAAAGAATAGGTTGCTAGCAAGGATAACAAGGATTCAAAAATCCCCTCATTATCCCATTAGCACCTCAATGCAAACCCTTGAAAGCAACCTCATCGAGGAGCTTAGCTCTATCTTGAAGAATGAAGAGGACTTCTGTAAAATGAAGTCTAGAATAAATTGGCTCTCAGATGGAGATGCCAACACAAAATTCTTCCACACCTCTACTCTAAATAGAAGGACGAGGAACAAAATCCTTTCCCTCAAAGATGACTCAGGTCAGTGGATGTTTGAGCCTGGGGAAATCAAGCAATCAATCTCAAAGTTCTTCCAAGAACTTTATACATAATCCTCTCTCAGTCCCATAATAGCTTGTCTTCCTCTAAAATCCAGGGGCATTGCCTCTCTCAGATCCAAAAAACATCAATTGAAATGACTCTTAAGGATAGTGAAATTAAAAGTGCCATATTCTCCTTCAACCCTTTCAAAACTCATGGACCTGGTAGCTTTCATCATTTCTTCTATCAAAAATATTGGGACATAGTGGGTAAGGTTATGCAAAAACTATTTCTCCACATCAACAATGAACCCAGTCTTGAATGAAACCCTCATGTGACTCATTCCCAAATGCCCTCAAGCCTCAATGATCAAAAACTACAGGCCCATAGGCTTATGTAATAATGTCTATAAGACAGTAACAAAAATCATTATTAACAGAATCAAGCCTTACCTCCCTCACATCATTGGGCCTAGTCAGGCTAGCTTCCTCACCAATAGGAAATCTAAATACAATGCCATCATTGTCCAAGAATACATCTCTCACTTTGGGAAGATGAGAGGCAATTCCTCTAACATGATTCTAAAGATTGATCTGGAGAAGGATTTTGACATACTAGAGTGGTCTTTCATTAAGCAAACCCTCCATGCTTTCAAATTCCCAAACACAATCACCAAGCTCATCATGTCATGTGTCAACTCCTCTACCATCTCTGTATTTGTTAATGGAGAGAAAACTAACCCTTTCATACCCACTAGGGGCATTAGACAAGGTGACCCCCTATCTCCTTACTTGTTTATCCTATGTATGGAAAGACTTTCCAGAGACATTGAAAATAATGTCCTCCAGGGTGAGTGGCACCCCATCAGCATTAGCAGAAGTGGCCCTAAGATATCTCACCTATTCTTTGTGATGATTTAACTCTTTTTGCAATAGATAACCAAGACAGTTGCAACACAATCATGAATACTCTCAACTCCTTCAACTTGGCATTTGGGAAAAAGATCAACCTTACCAAGTATAAAGTTTTATCAATGCAACTGCCAACCTCACCAAATTGAAGTCATCTCCATCACCCTTTGCATAAAAGCTTCAGCTAACTTTGGAAAATACCTGGGCTTCCGAATCTTCCACAAAAGACCCACTCATAGAAGTAGTACAAAACCAGTAAGAAAGCAACGAAGATGTGAAAACTCTTAAGGATAAATCCCCAACAAGTACAGATTTAGAGAAATAAAATAAGTGCGAAAATGAATACAACCCGACATTAGGGTGTCACAAGTCACGAGAATCTACTAAGGTCTAAATACAACTTAAAAATTTGAAATGTACTAAATACAGACTAATGAAATAAATAGGGAGAAAAGCAGTGCTGTAAACTCTGGCAGCTACCTTGCTAAACTCCGATGACTTTGCCTTCGATCAACCAATACCCGCTACCGGGTTTAGAAATACCTAAATCTGCACACAAAGTGTAGAGAGTAAAGTGAGTACTTTGACTCAGTGAGTAATAATCATAACTAAGGACTGAGTGATAAGAAATCACGAAAAGTGCATCAACATGCTATATAGAAGTAGTATAAAACCAGTAAGAAAGCAATGAAGCTATAGAAATTCTTAAACCATCTTATCTCAATTTAAACTTCTTTAAAATCACTTTTTGAATAGTTACACAAATGAATGCGAAGCAATTAGTGCAAATAGGCACAGAAAATCCGCCCCTCGGGCACAAGTACACAATTAAATAGGTAAATGACAGGTAAGTAAGAAAGATAAGCACATAAGGTTCGCCCTTTGGGCACAATGTTAACAAATCCGCCCCTCGGGAAATATCTCAGAACAATACCAGTCCCTCAGGCAATTACATAGAACAATACAAGCCCCTCGGGCAATCACATAGAATAATACCGGCCCCTCGGGCTATATCTTACATCACAATGGGTACCCGCGCTTACTGGGGGTGTGCAGTCTCCTGGAGGGGCCCCTTACGGCCCAAGCAAAATATCAAGCCATCTCGTGGCATCATCTCTAGGCTCTCGACCTCATATCAACAAGCCACCTCATGGCGTACATATCTCAGGCTCTCGGCCTCATAATCAAAATAAGTGTATCAACGCTGCGGCGTGCAGCCCGACCCAATAGATATCCTCACAACACAGGCCCTTGGCTTTACTTAGTCAAAAATCACATAAGCCACTCGGGCAACAGTAAAACATGATGCTCGGCCCAAAATATTATTTGAAATATCATTTCAAGTGTTAAAGCATAGTAAACATGGCTGAGTTTTGAAAACAATAGAATATAGCATGACTGAGTACAAGTTTAAAGTAAAAACAGTGAATAAATATCAATAAAAACCCCCTAAGGGTTCACATAGTTGGCACAAGGCCCAAATATGGCATTCAGCCCAAAACATGATGATAGCAAATAGTTTTCAATCAAATAAGCAGTAAAACAATCATTTGGGATGGACTACGTCACAATACCCAACAATACACGACCCTACGCTCGTCATCTAGCATGTGCGTCACCTCAATATAGCACAACGATGTGTAATCCAGGGTTTCATACCCTCAGAACATCATTTACGATCATTACTCACCTCGATCTGATCCAAATTCTAGCCTGCGATGCCTTAACCCACATGAATCGACCTCTAGATGCTCCAAATCTAGCCACAATCAGTACAAAATTTAAAATATGCTAAGGGAACGAAGCCCACTCAAAAATATCTAATTTACATAAAAAAATCCTGAATTGCTCAAACCCGCCCCCGGTCCCACATCTCGGAATCAGATAAATATCATATCAATAGAATCCTCGTCCACTCACGAGTCTACCCATATCAATTTTATCAAAATCAGACCTCAATTGCCCATTCAAATCCCCAAAAGAAATCTCAAACTTTTCTTCCATTTTCCCCCAATTTTCACTCTAATTTCTCAAATTAAATGATGAAATTTAAGACCAAATCATGGAATTAAACCAAATATGAGTGAAAATACTTACCCCAATGGCTCCACTAAAAATATCCTCAAATTTCACCTTCTCCCGAGCTCTCCAATAGTTTTTATGAAAATGGACTTAAACCTTCAATTTTTAAAATATGAACTGTCTGCCCAGATTTTTCCTTCATTGCGAACACGGCACAGCCCTCGCGTTTGCGAAGCACACTGCATCACATATCGAAATTCCTTCTATGCAAATGCGATACCCCTCTCGTGAACGCGATGCAAAACACCCTCAGCACTTCGCGATTGCGACCCCCATTGTGCGAACGCGTATAACAAACGCAGTGGGGACCCTACTAATCCTCTTCCTCTATGCGGACGCGACATAGCCCTCGCGAACGCGAAGAATCAAAAAAATCACAACATTGCGAACGCGACTGAGAAAACGCAAACATGAAGACCATCGACCTCACACCTTCGCTATCACGGAACATGCATCGCGAACGCGAAGGTCAAAAACCTGCAACACCAACAGCTGAGATTCTGCAATTTTTCACAACATGAAATGGTCCGATTTACCACCCGAAACTTACCCGAGGCCCTCGGGACCTCAACCAAACATGCCAACATATCCCATAACATCATTCAAACTTGTTCCGACCTTCGGAATGCTCAAAACAAAATTAAATACCAAATTTACATCGGATTCAAGCCTAGAATCCCAAGAACTTCCAAATTACGTTTTTGATAAAACAACTCAACCAAACCACGTCTGAATGACCTAAAATTTTTCACACACATCCCAAATGACAAAACAGAACTATTTCAACTTTCAGAATCCATTCCGACCTCTATAACAAAATCTCACCTATTAACCGTAAAGCACCGAAATCTCAATTTTGCTAATTCAAGCCTAAACCTTCCACAGACTTTCAAAATGCATTACGATCATGCTTTTAAGTCCCCAATCACCTAACGGAGCTAATCAAATCATAAAAATTCTGATCCAAGATCATATACAAATAAGTCAAAACTTGGTCAACCCTTTCAAATTTCAAGATTCAAACTGAGAACCGTTGTCCCAAACTCATTCCGATTACCCTGAAAACCAAAACCAAGAATTTACATAAGTCATAATACATCATACGGGGCAATCCATGCTCGATAACTGGCGAGTAAAGTGCAAAAGCTCAAAATAACCCATCGGGTTGTTACAAACAATCTCCACTCTAAAATGGCTGGATGGAAAACAAACATGCTAAACATGACTGGGAGAACCACATTGGAAAAAGCATCTCTGAATTCAATCCCAAATCATGTAATGCATTACATCAAATTGCCAGCAAAAACAACCAAAGAGATTGATAAAGCAATATGCCTAAGGATAAGGGGACTGGGGATTCAGAAAGCTGAATTGAAAAACAAAGCCCTTCACTCGGGCCTTGCTTGGAGGCTATACCAAAATCCCTCATCCCTCTGGGCAAAAACTCTGATTGCAAAACACTGCAATTAGAGGAACCCTCCAAAAAAACCAAGTCTCACACCTGGCAATGCATATAAAAGGGTGGGAAACATGCATGAAAGCAAAAAGATGGGTAGTACATTCAAGAAACAGAGTCATTTTCTTCAATTATCCTTGGATAAATAACCTCCCAGCTATAAGGTCCCTCATAGAAGGTCCCCTGACAAGAGAAGACATGACCAAAACTGTAGTCTCTGCTCATCATAATAGAACTTGGGATCTATCTATACTCTCCCTCACCATCCCCCAAAATATCCAAAATTCCATCTACAACATCTTCATCCCACCCAACCCAATTAAGGAAGATAGAATGATCTGGGGAGCCACCTCAAATGGAATCTATTCCATAAAATCTACTTATTCACTCCTGGATACACTTCAACACCAAAGACAGGAAACCATGACCCACAATTTATCGTGGATCTAGAAACTAAAAGTTCCCAAGAAGATTCAATCCTTTTTTTTTGCTGCTATTCCATGAGAGGCTCCCCACTGGAGCTTTTCTCCACCATGTTGGGATACAAATAGACCCCATGTGCAACCAGTGCAATCGGGCAAATGAGACATCAGCACACATTTTCTTTGAATACACCTTCTAGAAAGATATCATCTCACAAAGCACAAAATACAACAATGCTCCTTTACCATCCTTCACTAATAAGGATTGGGCAACCACATGGTAATCCCTTAAGAAAGAACACTATAACAACATCATTACTTGGTAAGAGTTTCTCTCTTTCTGCTTCTGAAAATATGGCTCAACAAGGAACAATAATCTCTTCAATAACAGAAAGGAAATGGTAGAATCAAAAGGTGCTATATCTAAGGCTACTGAATATGTTACAATTATGTTGAATAAAGAACCCAAATCAAAAATAAATATCTGGGTAAAATGGGAGCCACCAAAAACAACAACTACAAGCTCAACACTGATGGAGCTGCAACAAGAAATCCTGGAAGGGGAGGATTGGGAGGAGTCTTCAGAAATGCAAGTGGAAATTGGATACTCCGCTATATGGGTTCCATCCAATACACCACTAACACTCATGCAGAATTGCTTTCATTCTGAAAGGGCTGCAACTTGCAGAAGAAAGACAGTTAATACCATTAAAAATAAACACTAACTCAAAAGAGGTAATCAGAATGCTAATCAATGGAAACCTCCCTTTTGACTCACTTATTCATGAATGCATGTCAATCGTCCAAAGACTAGGCGCCGTGGTGGTGAAGCACATTTACAGGGAAACCGACAGAGTTGCTGATATGCTGGCAAAGGAGGGCACTAACATGAATTTTTTTGAAGATATTTTTGTAACAACAGTTCCTCCGGTGTTTGTCAAACATATATTTTGGGCAGTCATTGCAGGAACTATTTTTGAAAGACAAATTATGGACTGTAATATTACTAATGATAGCCTGGTATCGGGGTATTTGATATATCCACCCATAAACATTCCATTTGTAAACCCTAACGGGTAGTTTGTTTTTTATAATATGCATCCAGTTTAACCAAAAAAAATTAACTTATCATAATTGCTACTTGCAAGCAAATCCGAAGTCATAACAATCAATTATTTGTAGCACTTTTGAGAAATTACTACATTTGAGAAAATTAGTTTTTTGAAAATTATTAAAAGTCAACAATCGCATTATGCAAGCGAATCCACCCACTTCTGTTCATGTCTAGCAAGCAGACCATCACGAATCCATTTCTCGTATTCCTGAATGACTAATGTAGGATGTTGTGACGACCGCCCCGTCGTCTCAAGAGTTACTGTCTCGTTTCTCCCATTTTATGCTTTTTCATATTTCATTATCAGTAATTGGTGTGTTAGAGTCGATTTGGATTGGTTTTGGTAGAAAATGAGACACTTAGTCTCTTTAAGGAAGGTTTGGTTTGGAAAAATCAACCGGAGGTTGACTTATAAGTTATAAGGTTCGGATGCGATATGCGGTGATTCAGTTAGCTTCGGGGGTTAGTTTGTGACTTAGGAGTGTGATCGAAAGTGATTTTGGAGGTCCGGTGTAGAATTAGGCTTGAATTAGCGAAGTTAGCAATTTGGCGATTTCCGATTGATAGGTGAGATTTTGATCCGAGGGCCAAAATGGAACTCCGAGAGTTGCAGTAGCTTTGTTAGGTGATTTGGGATGTGTGTGCAAAATTTCAGGTGAATCAGAGGTGATTTGGTGGGGTTTTTGATAGAATGCGAGTTTCGGAAGAATTTAAAGAACTTAGGATTGGATTCGATGTAATTTGATGGTTTTAGTGTTAATCGTGGTGTTTTGATAATTGGAGCAAGTTTGAATAAGGTATTGGATCATGTTTGTATTTTTGGTTGAGGTCTCGGGGGCCTCGGGGTGAGTTCGGATGGTTAAACATAGAGTTTTGGAATTTTTGCATGGTAAAGGGCTGCTGATATCAGGTATCTTCGCACCTGCAATTATGGGACCGCAGGTGCGGTCACGCAGAAGCGGGCGAGAAGGTCGCAGAAGCGGAAATAGACTCAGGGCAGGTTCCGTAGAAGCAGAAGTGAGGACCGCAGAAGCGGTTACGCTAGTACGGAATTGGAGGCGCAGAAGCGGCTGGGGATTTTAAAGAGGAAACCGCAGAAGCGGTCCCGCATCAGCGAAAATAGCAGAAGCGAGATGACTGGGTAGAGTTTAAATTAGTCTTCTTCGCAAATTTTTGAAAGAGTAACATATTGCACTTCGGGCTTGGAGAGGTTTTGGGTGATTTTGAAGAGGGTTTCGAGAGCTTTGATCAGGTATGAATTCTTGGACTTAGAACATGATTTTAGGGTGTAAATACATGGATTAGAACTGAAAACTCAAGGAATTAAAGGTCAAAAATGGTGGTTTAGGGCTTGAAACTAAGAGAGCTTAAATTAGGAATTTGAGGGGTCAAATGAACCTCGATTTTGGTAATTTTGATATTTAAAGACTCGTGAGAAGATGAGGAATCCATTGATGTTAAATTTTCTGATTTTCGAGAAGTGGACCCATGGCTCGGGTTTTGCTAATTTCGAGATTTTTGCTATTTTTCGATTGTTTTCAATTGGTTATTGTCCCATTGGCATATTGTGATGTATTCGCTCTGATGTTGGATAGATTCGACACGTGTTGAGGCCAGTTTTAGGGGCAAAGGCGTCGCGAGCTAGAGATTTCACAGGTTCGAGGTTAGTAATGATTGTAAATGATATCCTAAGGGTTTGAAATCCCGGATTTGCATACCATATATTGAGGTGACTTACACGCCGGATAGCGAATGTAGTGTAGAGAACTATTTGGTATTGTGACTTGGTCCGTCTCGATTAATGATTTTTACTGCGTATTTGACTGGAACATATTTGTTATTATCATGATTTGGGCTGATTGTCATATTTGGGCTTCGTGCCAATTATTTGAACCCTTCGGGGATTTTATCACTGTTTCCTCACTATTTGACATACTACTTGAACTCAGTCCTGTTGATTATAGACATTTACAAACTCAACCATTTTAATTAAACTTTGAGACTTAAATGATATTTTCCACTATTAATTGGGCTGAGCACTACTTTTTTATTGATGCCTGAGGGGCTTATGATGTTTTTCTGGACTGAGTGAGGCCGAGGGCCATATGTGAGGATATGTTGAGTGATGTGAGGAGGCTTTCAAGCCTCGAGTGTATTGTGAGGAGGCTTTCAGGCCTTGAGTGTATTGTGAGGAGGCTTTCAAGCCTCGAGTGCATTGTGAGGAGGCTTTCACGCCTCGAGTGTTATGTTAGGAGGATTTCATGCCTCGAGTGTGATGTGAGAAGGCTTTCAGGCCTTGTTTTATATGCCACGAGGTGGCTTGATATAGCGCTTGAGTTGTAGGAGCCCCCTAGAGTCTGTACCCCTACAGTGAGCGCGTGTACCCATATGGATTGGGCTGCACGCCGCAGCGGGATATGGATCGGGCTACACGCCACAACGATATGTGGATCGGGCTGCACGCTGCAACGGTTACTGTATGATACTGTTCTGAGAGTGATCTGATAGAGGGAGCCTAAGGGGGTGGTACAGTTTGAGATATTACCCATGCTTATTAGCACTAACTGTTTTGAAATCGTTTTCGTAATTATTGAAAAGATCATTTTCAAAAGAGATTTGAACTGAGCCAAGGTATTTCTAAAGATTTTTCAGTTTCACTATTTTTCTTAGAAAATTGTACCCGGCTTCTATACAGCATGTTGGTTGCTTTACGTGATTCCTTGCTGCTCAGTTATTATTTACTTTTATTACTCACTGAGTTGGAGTACTCACTTTACTCCCTGAACCTCGCGTGCAGATGCAGGTATTGTTCACCCGGTAGCGGGTTTTGAGCTGGTTGAAGATTTTGCTATCGTAGCTGAGCGAGGTGACCGCCAACGTTCGCGACACCGAATTTCTTATGATTCTAAAATCTATTCTGTATATTACTGGCCTTGTAGTTGTGTTTAGACTCTTCTAGATACTCGTGACTTGTGACACCCCAGTTTGGGCTGTGTTTGGTTGTACTTCCGCTAAGTAATATTATTGAATCGTCTTTAAAAATTATTTATTCATGTTTATCTATTTTTGAAAAAGGCAAATAGGGTTGGTTTGCTTGACTTATCTTTACGAGAGGCACCATCATGACCGGAGAAGAGTTTGGGTCGTAACAAGTTGGTATTAGAGCCTAGGTTACTAGGTCTCACGAGTCATGAGCAGGTTTAGTAGAGTCTCGCGGATCGTTATGGAGACATCTATATTTATCCTTGAGAGGTTGCGGAACCTTTAGGAAAACTTCACCTTCTTGAATTCTTATCGTGCATCCTTGATTCAGCTTGAAAAGAAACTTTTGAAATCCCTTCCACGCGTTCGTAAGACGCACATGAGCGCTTAGTATCAGATGTGCTTTGATGGCTTGTGATCCCCCGATCAAGGGGCTAGATGTGATCTCTATGAGTTTGATGTTGGGCCAGTCTGGAGGACTTGAGGCCGGATCTTTGCCTATGGCTTAAGCACCGAGGTGTTGATTGTGTGAGCAAGTGTTTTAAACTTATATGTTCGGTGTTGTACCTATTATTGGGAGTGACAGCTGAATAGCCACATGATGAGTGTGTTAGTACTGCGAGAAGTATTTATGTGACTTGGAAGTGACGATGAAGGTCTGCTAGATGATAGAAGAACTATTAAGTGTTTGATTTCCATTGTGAATGGATGTGTAGACCCGAGTTATGGGTGCATGAAGAATATTTTCGTGTCTCCTAGTTGGGGAGGGAAGTCCATTACATGTGGCGGTATGAGTTCAGACCCAGGAAGACTAAATGACTGTGTAATGTGTATGACGGTTGAAGGTATGCAAAAATACTAAATTGAGGCAAAGCAAGTTGGTTATCTCCTGCGGAGTGTTCTTAAGTGGTATGATCCTTATGTGTATGTTAAAATATCTCATGTGTAATTGAAGGGTATGTGTTGAAATTTGAAAATTCGGGTCACTTAAGAGAGTGGACTCAACTAATGTGGGGATGAATGCGAGATTTACAGAGGATTACAGCACTAGATGATATGTGTTTTCACAAACTTGTAAATAATTTAAGTTTAATCTCACTATGTTATTGTGGCATCAATAGAGCAAAAGTGTTATGAGTTATTGAGTGTATCTTGATCTATGGCTTCGAGCCAAGTGGGGGAGGCTGCTGGGAGCAGCTGATTGCACGGTTAGGTGCTATGTCGGTTCCAATTTGGGGCTTACGAGTGAGTTAGTTATGGATAGAGTAAAGGAAAATTATGACAGAGGTCATATTATGCTTTATAGAGTATGAGAATCATGGAATGTCTAGAGTGTTATGGGCAAAGGATGCTCGGTGTATAGAGCAGGAAGTTGCTTGGTTGTATTGGGATGAAGATATAATTTTGCGATATCGGAGTGCCAATGAGGCACGGGTGGTTCTGTCCGTCAGGTAAGGTGATTTGCAGTTTGAATAAGAGTGAATGACTTTCGAGAATGGTTCTAATGTGTTCAAGATTATACAGGGAACAATCAGGTGTCTTAAGGTTGTGTATGTGGTTAGAGACTATGTTTTCATTGGAAAAGGTCAAGACTTGTGGTATTTTTATGTTAATTATGGGATTCTATGTATCAGTATCTGGAAAGTAAAGGTAATTGATTTAGATTCTCAGGAAGTTCTTTAGAGTAAAGTATTTAGGGAATGTGGTGTTTCTGGGGATATGTGAGAGAGTGTTCAGTGGCTCATGGGTCTGAGACAGTTATGCTTGGGTCTCCTATAGTACGTCTAGGTTGAGGAAATGTAGTGCTACAGCAAGGGGGAATATCAAGTTGATGATGAATCAGAAGGGAAATTTGATAGATGGAATAGCTTGATAGTAGACCGAATCGGTATGGTAAGGATATGATTAATTCTTCGTATGTGTTCGAGGTAATGAGCCCTTACAAGTATTTTGCAGCAATGCTCTTGGGTTTTGATGGCTTGCTTAGCTTGGTCGAGTTATAATGATTCAATCCTGGCAGGTCTGATTTGTGCAAAGGGAAATCGGAGAGTTCTTGATGGTTTCCACCGCGGTTTGGAGATGTATATTTTCTATGGGCATGAGAGACATGGAATGTGTAATGATTTTTCTTCTAGATAGGATCAATGGGAGTTCTTGACTAGTTGAGTGAGTAAATGTCTGTGGCTCGGAAGGGAGATAAAAGTTTTCTTGCTACCCTTGGATGGTCTGGTATATGTGGTATATTGTGGAGGATTGAGATTTGCGTGTACGAGGTTTCAGTTCAGTTCTGAAAGGAAGTTTATAAAACTCTTAGGCAATGGGTAGCCTCAGATAATCAAGGAAATGATACTGCTAATTGGAAGTGATTTGACGAGAGTATACGTCTCAAAAAAGGTAATGTGATTAAACTGATGATACTTCGGTAGTATTGTGAAACTTTCTTGTTCCGTCGATTACTGATATCTGATTTTGTTTGATGGCACAAGGGAAATTTTAGAATATCTTTCGTGGAATGACTGGGTACTTGAGGTGTGATATGCATTCATATGGTGGAATTCGGGATCGGGTATGGTGATTTGTGTGCTATATGGAGTTGGAGACTGGGAGTTCTCAGGTACAGACTATGTAGTGGTTGGGGATCGTGTGTATCGGCACCGTTTAGCGGCTATTGGGATTTGGAGGCCCGAGTGGATCTTTCTTTGCTTGGTATGTTAGATTTTCGATATGATGTTGGGGTGTAGACTGGCTGTCTCAGTGTTGGGTTATTCTAGACTATTACGCTATGGGCTATGCTGGAAAATGCCACGGGTTGAGTGGCGAGGTGTATCGAATTATGCTCTAGCAGAGTGGTTTGTATTCCAAAGACTAGCGGATGGCTGGGGAGGACTGCTTTCCTTAATTGGACCTTTATGATGGATGTCAGTGCAAAGGTTTCTACCATTGGTTCAGTTTCGGTGTTTAGGGACTTTTCGGATGCGTTTCTTGTGGCCGGGCATGTCTCCAGGCGAGGTTGTGGATTTCGGTATTGATTTGGTGCCAGGCACCATATCGTACGGCTCCGGCAGGAGTTATAGTAGTGGAAGGAGCATCTTCAGGCTTCCTTGATAATGAGTTCATTGGCAGGTCAATGTGGATGCGTGTTCTAGCTGGAGTCGACTTGGTTGACCCCGAAAATTTTATTGTTGAGGGATAGGTTGATTTGATCATTAGTAAGCTTGTTAATAATCTGGGAAGGTCTATGAATTGCTTTTGTGCTGCGAGACGTTATGATTCGCTGGGTATGGGCACATGTAGTGCGATTCTATTGGGGATTCATATTGAAAGTCGAGCGAAAAGAGTAATTGGGTGTTGCTAGGTAAATGGAGTATTGATTAAGACCTATCGGGTTGCGTGTCATATGTTATTTGTTTCACCGTAGGTGTAAGAAATTTCTTTATTTCCAGACATCAAATTGTGCGTGGCTGTCAATTTTGGGCATAGTGACTTGAGGTGTTTCATGTGTAACAGTGTTTGGATAGGATCGCGCATTGTGGCGAGGCCACGTGGAGATATGACCTTTCGGGGTAGATTCAGGTATTCTATTTCTATGATGTGAGACGGTGTCTCGGCCTTGTGTTGTGATGGTATTGATGAGCTTGAGGTACAACTATTTCGTTGAGTCATTTTTCATGATTTGAGTATATTCAGATCGTTTCTTATTGGTGCGCGTATTATGCAAGTTGTGGCTTAGGCCTGTATTGAGGTGTCATATCACCAGAGTGGTGTGTTGGATTCGAGGTGATCGTTGGGGTCACTAATAAATACGAACGGATTTGATTTCAGCTTGTTGGAAGGATAATATCGAGGTTCAGCTCGGAATCTTCTGTGGTATTAGTCAAAAGGGAAGTGGCTTCATGAATGGTTGATCTGAGAAATGGTTACGGTTTATTGCATGTTTCATTTATCGTTGGCAGTATATGAAAGTGTTGGAATAAGACCTTAGTTGATAAGAGGTTTTCTATCGGTATTCGGGTGTTGTGGGCAACTATTATGAATAGAAGTTATCGTTTCGAGTCTTTGGGTTATGTAGGATATCATGTGATTGCACCTGAGGTTGCAGGTATGAGTTATTACAGTTGGTTTAGGCTTATTCTTAATATAAATGCGAGATTCTGATCTTGTGTATAATTTCGGAAAGTGCAATGTGGTTATATGGTTTATGGATTAGATGAATTGTTGAATTTCAGCTATGTTGTGTTGGCGGACCTATGCAAGATAGGGTGACATGGGATCACCCCCGGGTATATGCTTGGTAAGGTCATTCAGCTATTGGTTGGATTCTAGGACAACTCCGGGTATGCTTGAGGACGAGCTTTTGTTTAAGTTGGGGAGGATGTGACGACCCGACCTGTCGTCTCAGGAGTTACCGCCCCGTTTCCCCCATTTTATGATTCTTCATGTTTCATTATCAGTAATTGGTTTGTTAGAGTTGATTTGGATTGGTTTTGGTAGAAAATGAGACACTTAGTCTCTTTAAGGAAGGTTTGATTTGGAAAAGTCAACCAGAGGTTGACTTATGAGTTATAAGGCTCGGATGCGATTTCTAGTGATTCGGTTAGCTTCGAGGGTTGGTTTGTGACTTAGGAGTGTGATCGGAAGTGATTTTGGAGGTCCAGTGTAGAATTAGGCTTGAATTGGCGAAGTTAGCATTTTGGCGATTTTCGGTTGATAGGTGAGATTTTGATCCGAGGGTCGGTATGGAACTCCGAGAGTTTTAGTAGCTTCATTAGGTGATTTGGGATGTGTGTGCCAAATTTCAGGTGAATCGGAGGTGATTTGGTTGGGTTTTTTATCGAATGCGAGTTTCGAAAGAATTTAAGAACTTAGGATTGGATTTGATGTAATTTGATGGTTTTAGTGTTAATCGTGGTGTTTTGATGATTGGAGCAAGTTTTAATATGGTATTGGATCATGTTTGTGTTTTTGGTTGAGGTCCCGGGGGACCTCGGGGCGAGTTCGGATGGTTAAACAGAGAGTTTTGGAATTTTTGCATGGTAAAGGGCTGCTGATATCTGGTATCTTCGCACCTGCGGTTATAGGACCGCAGGTGCGGTCACGCAGAAGCGAGCAAGAAGGTCGCAGAAGCGGAAGTGGACTCAGGGCAGGTTTTGCAGAAGCGGAAGTGAGGACCGCAGAAGCGATTCCGCTGGTGCAGAATTGGAGCCGCAGAAGCGGCCGGGGATTTTAAAGAGAAAACCACAAAAGCGGAGTAGTGCCTGCAGAAGCGGTCCCGCATCAGCGGAAATGGGACCGCAGATACGAGATGACTGGATAGAGTATTAAATTAGTCTTCTTCGCGAATTTTTTAAAGAGTAACATATTGCACTTCGGGCTTGGAGAGGTTTTGGGCGATTTTGAAGAGGGTTTCGAGAGCTTTGATCAGGTATGAATTCTAGGACTTAGAACATGATTTTAGGGTGTAAATACATGGATTAGAACTGAAAACTCAAGGAATTAAAGGTCAAAAATGATGGTTTAGGGTTTGAACCTAAGAGAGCTTAAATTAGGAATTTGAGGGGTCAAATAAACCCCGATTCTGGTAATTTTGATATGTATAGACTCGTGAGAAGATGAGGAATACATTGATGTTAAATTTTCTTATTTTTGAGAAGTGGGCTTGGGGCTCGGGTTTTGCTAATTTCAAGATTTTTGTTATTTTTTTCACTAATTTTCGATTGGGTATTGTCCCATTGACATATTATGATGTATTCGCTCTGATATCAGATAGATTCGACGCGCGTGGAGGCCGGTTTGAGGGGCAAAGGCATTGCGAGCTAGAGATTTTACCGGTTTGAAGTGAGTAATGATTGTAAATGATATCCCGAGGGTTTGAAACCCTGGATTTGCACACCAATGCTATATTGAGGTGACTTACACTCGGAATAGTGAGCGTGGGGTAGAGAATCGTTGGGGATTGTGACTGGTCCATCTCGATTGATGATTTTTACCGCGTATTTGACTGGAACATATTTGTTATTATCATGATTTGGGCTAATTGTCATATTTGGGCTTCGTGCCAATTATTTGAACCCTTCGGGGATTTTATCACTGTTTCCTCACTATTTGACATACTTACTCAGTCCTGTTGCTTATACTAATTTACAAACTCAGCTGTTTTAATTGAACTTTGAGAATTAAATGATATTTTCCACTATTAATTGGTCTGAGCACTACTATTTTTATTGATGTCTGAGCGCTTATGATGTTTTTCTGGACTGAGTGAGGCCGAGGGCCATATGTAAGGATATGTTGAGTCATATGAGGAGGCTTTCAGGCCTCGAGTGTATTTTGAGGAGGCTTTCAGGCCTCGAGTGTATTATGAGGAGGCTTTCAGGCCTCGAGTGTATTGTGAGGAGGCTTTCAGGCCTCGAGTATTATGTGAGGAGGCTTTCAGGCCTCGAGTGTGATGTGAGAAGGCTTTCAGGCCTTGTTTTATATGCCACGAGGCGTCTTGATATAGCTCTTGGGATGTAGGATCCCCTCTGCAGTCTGCATCCCCACAATGAGCGCGGGTGTCCATATCGATCGGGCTGCACGCCGCAGCGAGATATGGATCGGGCTGCATGCCATAGCGATATGTGGATTGGGCTGCACGCCGCAAAGGTTACTATATGATACTGTTCTGAGAGTGATCTAAGAGAGGGAGCCCGAGGGACTGGTACAGTTTGAGATATTGCCTGAGGGGCAAACTTTTATGTGCTCATCTTGCATACTTATTCGCCGTTTTACCTATTATACTGTAGTGTTTTTGCCCGAGGGGCGAATTTTCTATGCTTATCAGCACTAACTGTTTTGAAATCGTTTTCGTACTTATTGAAAAGATCATTTTCAAAAGAGATTTGAACTGAGCCAAGGTATTTCTAAAGATTTTACAGTTTAACTATTTTTCTCTGAAAATTGTACCCGACTTTTATACAGCATGTTGGTTGCTTTACGTAATTTCTTGCAGCTCAATTATTAATTAATTTTATTACTCATTGAGTTGGAGTACTCACTTTACTCCCTGCACCTCGCGTGCAGATGCAGGTATTGTTCACCCGGTAGCGGGTTTTGAGCTGGTTGAAGATTTTGCTATTGTAGCTGAGCGAGGTGACCGCCAGCGTTCGCAGCACCAGATTTCTTCCTTTGATTCTAAATTCTATTTTGTATATTACTGGCCTTGTAGTTGTATTTAGACTCTATTTGATGCTCGTGACTTGTGACACCCCAGTTTGGGTTGTGTTTGGTTGTACTTCCGCTAAGTAATATTATTGAATCGTCTTTAAAAATTGTTTATTCATGTTTATCTATTTCTGAAAAAGGCAAATAGGGTTGGTTGGCTGGCCTTGTCTTCACGAGAGGCCACATCACGACCGGAGCGGAGTTTGGGTCGTGACAGATGTGGCCCCCATACTGAATCATCTTCAAATTGATGTCTTTTTTCAAATATGGGAGTCAACTTTACTGAGGTACTTATTATTCATTGAAGTCATCAATAGAGACGTTCAATTATAGATACCATGGGAAAATAGGTCATAACTTTATAAAACATTTTTTTATTTAATAATTTACTAACCTTCGGAGTCGAAGTTAGACTCGTAAGACGAAGAATACCATCGACTTGGTTGTCGATTCCTATAAGATGGTAATGGGGTTGATTCAGTATTCTTTTGGACTATGATGTATCACAATGCTAGTTCTGGAATTTGATTTGGAAGAAACTTGTTGTCCAACTCAAATTGCGATACATTGAATTCAGTAGATACACCCTCTTGGCCTATAGGTGGTATGTTGCACGGACCTCCAATGTAGTATACCCTCCACTCTTGACTCAACACAAAGAGCATTAACATCTGTACTCTGTTAAATGTATATATATCAATGTTAGTGTACCATAAATGACCTATATACATAAACTCATTCATGTTATGAATACATCTAAATACATATAAATACAATGCATATTTGAATATGAATTTATATTTTGTTGAGGCAGTATTTAAATGCATAACTATTGTTTTCTAACATTACTATATAGTGCAAGGTTAAATATATACAAGTATCATATTTTAATACATATGAATAAATCTATATACAAAATGCAAATAACAAAAGTATAAAGTGAAAATACAGTCAGAAAATAGAATAAAAATAAATACAACTGCATATATGATTAAGATAATTAAATATACTGAAGTATTATGTATGTACTTGTATTTCATAATGTGTATGATGTTTTATATATGATTAATCTGAATACGTATTATGAATACATCTAAATATATATAAATACTTACATATTTGAGGCAGTATTTGAATGCATATAACTACTGTTTACTAACATTACTATATAGTGCAAGCTTAAATATACACAAGTATCATGTTTTAATACATATGAATACATCTACATACAACATGCGAAGATCACAAGTATTAGGTAGAAATACATTCAGAATACAGAATAAAAATAAATACAACTGCATATATGATTAAGATAATTAAATATACTGAAGTATTATGTACATACGTGTATTTCATAATGTGTATGATGTTTTATATATGATTAATCTGAATAAGAGCACAAACGAGATATAAACATATACTAAAGAGGTTAAAAAATATTAAACCTGTACATTCTCGCCGACAGCTATATCACTCTGTATGTATCCTTTAGGATTATCTTGCAAGTTGGAATCAGATGACATTTCAATACCATCATCAGGTCTCGATGTGGTTTTCTTTCTCTGGTATATGCTTTCCTTTTGCTGATTGTCTTGAAGATGTTCAAAAAGCATCTTAAAGTTTTTAATATAATTTGTTCTTTACGCTTTTTGTGAGGCGATGATGAAGATAGACCAATACTTGCAGCATGTTTCTTCTTACACTGAAGATCCGATGAAGGAGAAAAGTCATCCGAATCCTCTGCCGACTTGTCTGAATGAGTAGAAGTAGGATTATTCTCAACAGCGACGCCTACTGGAGGAATTTGAATAATGGCAAGCTCTATATCGCTTGGCTGGATATTATTGTAAACAATCTAAAAAACGAAATACACTCAAAGTGAACTACCATGGCTGTATGCAAATCTGAAATCAAATGTAGGTTGTATGCAACTGTATTGACTAACAGAAAAGTATTCAAAGAGAAAAAAAATAACCACCTACCAAATAGTAAATTATCATATTTCCTTGGTCATTGAATATGTCGTTCATCATATAAGCAAAGTTTGGCTGATTCATGGTGGATCTCCAATTAAGTATTTTGGGTACCCTATTATCAACTCGTAGTGCAATTTTGGGATCAACATTTGAACAACACTCATAAAACTAAACTTGCATGGCTAGAGGCATCCCAACAATCTTACAGTACTTCTACTGAGAATCAATCTTCTTGCTAATAGATTTTATAAGATTTTCGAATGCTTTTATACCCCATGGATAATCAGAATATCTCCCACTCTCGACCAAGTCAAAATGTAGTCTAGGGATGGTTGTGCTGTTCTTCTCTGAAGAAAATATGGAAGTGTGTATTAAATATAACACAAATATCTTGATGGCATCCCCGTCGTTGTCAATGACCCCATTTCTCTCAGCAAAGTATTTCAACAAATCTTTCTTTTACCGCCAAAGTATATCTCAACAATCTAGTTAGGAACCTTTTCATTAAACTGAAAATCATCAGGGTTACCAATACATTTGAGGCCAGTCACAAGCGCAAACTCCCTTATTGAGAAAGATAATGTTGTACCATTGACGTATATTGAAAAGACATCGTCAGGACTTCCTTCTAACTGCAAAACCATGAAGCATCTGAACAATTGATGTTGGACTTCACAACGCTTCATTTGAAGGAAACTTTCAAAACAAGTAGTACCCAGTTATTTGTACTGGTATGGAGTAAGTTTTTCTTTGAGGTCGGAGACTATGTATGTGTTAGTATATAAACTGATATGCGGTGAAAATAGGTTGTTGTTTCACAAACAACTTAATTTCCTTCATACAACAAGAATTAAAAAATCATATGTCAACATCAATACATATTTCATAGTATAACTGTTCTGAATACAATATACAAAAATACACTGGAGTAAGAAATCAGTGATAGAAATATATGTACATATATAATACATCCACATACAACAATAAAAGACAGTGCAATTAGTAGAAAACAATAAAAGAAAATGAAAATCCTTATAGATACAACTATATACAATATGAAAAGGTTAGTCTAGTAAGTTAAAATACAGTGAATGAACTTTTTAAATACATCTAAATGCATTATGCAACATAAAAAATAAACAACAACAACAACGACCCAGTGAAATATATTTTTATCGTTGATTTCTGTAAGTACAAAATATAGTGAATGAATCTAAATAAATCTAAATACATCTACATGTATTTATATACATAAAAATTAGTAAATTCAAAATTTGTATACATACAAATACATGTACATATAGTTACATCGACATGTAATAATCAGTGTATGCGGATAATAATACAGAGGAATACATCAAAAATTACCCTTTCTTCCAGTGTATTCGAGCTTTTACTTGCTTCAACCTCCTTCCCCTTGACAGGTGAAGCTTCATCAATATGTTTTTTCATCTTTTCCGCAACGGGAAGTCTTGTTTCTTTCAATGATTTCTCAACTTGGGTTTGTTTGAAATTGTCATTGCGAAATTTTGTTCTCTTCTTCCATGCCATTTTTTTGGCTGAACCTGCATCCAATTCCCTATGAGTGATTTGCAAGGAGAAAGAGGGCCCATCGAAATTGAGAATTTTAGTGGGTATACCTCTGATAACCAACTTGTGGGATGTTGAATCAGACATTATGAGAATACAAATGTATTCTATTGAATACAGAAAACTTGGTGAGTAGAGATATTCATAATGAACAAAAATAGCAAAAAACTAAAAATTTAAATACTTAGCTCACTAATTATAGCAAAAAATAACAATAATTGAGAGGAAATTAGGGTTCAGACTGACAATGGGGAAGAAAGAAGCGATATGGGTGAGAGGGGTTCTGGTTTTGAGCGTGTTTACAGGAAATGGGGTAAGAGAATAGAGTGTATCAAAGTAGAGAGAGAAAGAATATGTATTGAGAAGTTTTTATGAAATACGGTAATTATGTGAGAGAAAAGTCTGAAAACTGAGAGAGAGAAAAAAATAGTGTGTTTACTGCCTTAATGGTAGGAGATAATTAAAATTAGATATTTTACTATAAATATTAAAAGGTAGTTATAGAATATAATTTATTTAAATGGTACTCATTTAAAATAAATAAGGTATTAACCTTTGCTATAGGAGGTAAACATTTCATGATTCATTAAAGGATGGGAAATTAGTGGACTAGAATATTATTGGTCCAGCTGGAATTACTAAAGATATGGGTTAAGAAATGAGTTCATCTGGACCAATGCTATATAGAAGAAAAGGGGCAATTTTTTAGTTAAAAGGTAAATGGGCCAACTTTTATTTGATTCAATAAGGCCCAACCTAGATAATTTTAGATTTTTACTCAAGTTTGCATTCATGACCACTAACAACATAGTCACAATTGTATAAACACTCACTTTACAAAAATAGCCACTTTTGCAAATTCGGTAGACTGGTCAGATTCACAAAGATACTACAACATACTCAAAAACATATATTGGCAGTATAATTTTAGCAACTAAAACGAAATCATGTTATGTGTCATACCCCTAAAGTCATTCATCGCATACTTAGCATTGTTACTTGGATACAATAGCTTGAAAACATGCTAAAAACCCCATAAACGACTTATATATCACATTCAAAAACTCACAACTCGATATTCAAGTATTATAAAGGACTATATTATTACATGCTTGATACATAACAATAACATCAAAGCACTTTTGTTGTCAAATTATCATCGCATCAAGCACATTTAAATAGTGCAGCATGTTTGAGTTGTTCCTATTGTTGAGAAGATATACATTACAAATCTTAAAGAATACCTGGATAGCAGAAAAATAAACAATAGTGAAGTAAGCAGAAAAAGTGGCAGAAATAGCAGAAAAATAGCAACAACCAACAGCAAATCAGTCTTAGAAACAACCCAAAAAATCCCGCGAAGACACTTAAAACTAGTAACTACCAAACTCAGAACTTAGTCAAACAATTGCTCTATTTTCTTAATAATTTTGCACTCTAGGAGTCACTCACAAAGCTCACAAATTTCAGTTTACTAAGTATTCAGCTGCTGATTTTTTGTTCAAAGATGTGTGTTCAAGAAACTCTAAAGATGTGTGTAAGTGTAAAATACAGTGTGTCTAAGTGTGAAAGAATTAACTTTTTAAGTAGTAAAACTAAGTCCTTTAATACATATTTTGGTTCTCCAAAAATTTGTCCAAAAGGACTAACTTTTGTGTGCCAAAATAGTCCACTTTTCACCAAATTTGACACAAAGCAGAGCAGTTGCGTTTCCAGCATGTTTGAACAATAAAATACCCAAAAAAACATGTACTTTAAACTCAAGTATTCAGATATTATCTACACATGACTTAAATTCAGCTTATACACTCAAACTCCTACCAAATATGAACTAGCAAAGTAGAAACAAGACTCAAAATATAATTGAACTAAGTATTCATACAAATTAGATTAGAATGATTTTGATTTGTGTAAATTAACATAGAACAACAACTGAATTTCACAAGACAATACTCGAAATAGAATTTAAACAAACATAGCTAAACGATCATGATTGATAACAACTAACTATATGACTAACTATATAAATAATTCAACTAATCTTTTTTGGGTTTTCATGAAATTAACATAAAGACTTAACTATCGACCGACTAGGTCGAAGAACCAAACATCATAACTAACAGACAATAACAAACTACTCGACCGGCTAGGTCAAAAAACTGAAAGTTCAAACTTAACAAATTCACACAAAATAGTCGATCGGCTAGGTCGAAGAACCAAAAATCAGAACTAATAGACAATAACGAACTGCTCGACTGGCTAGGTCGTAGGACTGAAATTCACATTTACGAAGTAACATGTAATTAAAAATCAATACTACCCTAACTCAATTGCACACAAATAAAAATAACAAGAATATAAATTAATACTAATTACAAAAGCAAAAAGAAAAAATCAGTAAATATAAAAAGGAAGTAAGGTTTATACCAATCGAGGACATATGAAACTGTCCAAATATCTTGGGGACGACATGAGCAACGACAAATGATGGCGAGCGACCTTCGAACGAACTTTTCTAGGCGGCAGGTGTTAGGACCACCAAATAGGGGGAGTTGAATAGTGATTTCAATACCACGTCGCCTAAAAAGGGTCATTCTTTGGCCTATCCAAGAAAAATATAGACTCAACGTGCTTGGTTGTGGTTGGACAGCGGTAGGGTGGTTGGTCAGAATTCAGCCGGATTTCTGAGGGGTTTATAAGGTTTTGGGGAGAGTTAGGAGAGGCCGGTGGTATAATTTTTGTGGGGTTTGGAGGTGGTAGACGTCGGCTTGGGTTTCATATTTTCTTAGATTTATGGAGATTGGTAAGGATTTAAAGGATTTAGAGTTTGGATACATGGAGAGGAGGTTGAGAAGAAGAAAGGGTGAAATTTTGGGGTGGTATGGACAACGGCTGCTGCCGATGGGCAATTTTCGGCTACGGCAGTGGTGGAGCGATCAGAGAGGAGAAAAGAGAGGAGTGTTGAATAAGAAAGTGGGAGAGTAATAAGAGAAATGAGGCAAATGTTTGGGGATTTTAGGCTTTATATACATAGGGTAGGAGATAGATAAGGTTCGTTGGATAAAATGATATTGAATAGCTGAGATTTAATCTCACTTCACTTGCTAAAACAACACCCTTTTGGGGCATCTCTTAGACTAATGGTCAAGACTGGATCTGGGCCGCCGATTTTGTCCATATTTGTACCAACTTCATCTTTAAAATGAAAAGTTCAATCCCTTAACCTTCTTAACAAACTAATTAAACCAAAATTCTAATTCTAAAGATCCACAAACACACAAAAATAATTATTCAAAAGTATAATGTAAAAAAATAAAAAATTAGGCATTTATAGTTGCCCCTCTTTGCTCAAGAACTTGAAGAGTTTTCGTGTAAAGATAGTGAATGCCATGACTAACCTTTGCACATATATAACTCTAACGAATGCTTTTTTTAAAAGGTGACCGGACATTGCTTCCGAGGTTGCCTACATATCCTTGACTATAAAAGAATCAGGTTGGTGTAGTTCTGGAAAAAAATTGGTAGCTTGGACTACAGAACATTAGAGTTAAGACTGTTGTTTTTGATGTTGTTGTTTTTAACTGTTACTTGCTGCTTACATCAAAAGAAGAAGAGAACTACATATTCTTGCAAGCTAAGAGTTACAAAATTTCTATCTATGTGTTTTCTAGAGTCAAATCTTGATTCTTGACTTGCTCGCTTGTGTTGACTTAGATTGGATCTTGATTCTCCTTGAAGAAAAGATTCTGACTCAATCTCGATTGCTTGCTTTCTGAATCAGCATTTGAGAAAATAAAACTTGAGAAGCTAATTTGCCAACACATTATCAAAGCTAACTCCAACTATCTTGTGAGCGAAAGACTTCTTTCTTCTGATGAGAAACTGTAACTGCAAGATTTAATCGTCACTTGTGCTATACGATGGAGCATGTAAAGTCATCAAAGACGAACAAAACAAACAAAATTTTTTTGCCCCAGTTTGGATTAGGAAAATTTTGTGAGTTATTAGAGAAAGCTATAAACTATCTAATTAATTAAAAGGCAGACAAAAATAGTAGTATTAACTAGATAAAATAGATAAAATTTATAACGAGGGATTGTGTACCCTACATTACCAAGAGGATATGTTAACCACAGGTTGATACCCCGTATTACTGGAACGGAAAGTAACCAGGGGTTGGCATCCTGTATTGTTGGAAAGGAGTGTAACCAGGGGTTGGCACCCTGTATCACTAGGAAGAATGTAACCAGGGGTTGGTACCCTGTATTACTGGAGGGAACGTAACCAGGGTTTGGTACCCTGTATTACTAAAAAGGAATATAACCAGGAGTTGGCTCCATGTATTACTGGAAAGGAATATAACCAGGGGTTGGTACCCTATATTACTGGAAGGGAACGTAACTAGTGTGAGCACGTGATTTTTACCCTAAGCAAATTATTCCAAAAATGTCAAATAAAATGACTTTGACAATTTTAAGAATTTTGTTGCGTTCTTTGTGTTAGTTGGTCACATAATAATTCATATTAAAAATACAAAAATATGCATATGCATTAAGATTTTTAATTTTTACATTTTTTAGTATTAATGCATTTTGGAAAAACAAATGGAAGAAAAATCGGAAAAATAGTTCATTTTAGCTTTTTATTGTTTTAATTGAAAATTGCTACAAAAGGGTTATTAAATAATTTTAGAGTTTAATTAGAATATTTGTTAAGATTAATTTCAATTTTATAAAATCAAGAAAAATATAAAATATACTTATATATATACATATATATACACACAAAGTATTGGGCCAAAAACACACCAAATACCCTAAAAATACCCAACCCAAAACAAATGCAGCCCACCCCAACATGATCTCTATATTTCGGAAACCAAACAACGTCGTTTAGTTATAGGAGATCTGGACCGTCGAATTCTTGATCTAAC
>MU676635.1:6240-21639 GCA_026770625.1 Nicotiana glauca
TTACACGTTCTTTAATGATTACCTAAGTTTGATGTGGTAGTTATAAAATAGTGTCAATCTAAAGGATTACACGTTTAGGAATCACCTATGTAAGTGTGAAGTGGAAGCCGCTTCAATGAGAATTTTGTAAGGCCAATTCTCTACGCACTTATGAGACCAGGCGATGTTCATGGCTGAAACGAACACAACAATGAGAACCAAAAGACGGTTAAGGGTTGGTTGTGTGACATATGGTTGTCTAGGTATACACTAAAGTTCGACAGTTCAAAGATATCAAATCTACCGATTGACCGAGTATATCTGACATATGTTCACTACGGAAAGTTCAAAGGGAAACCTACTTATTCAGATGCAATTAATCCTTACTTGCAAATCACACAACTTTCATCTATGATCTTTCTTGATACACCCATTCCCATTCATGTTGTTGGACTTTTAAGCCATTGGTCTTTAAAGTATAAAAGTGTGAATTGGAAATGGAGGGAAATCAAATGGAGGGAAAAATGAAAATTTGAAGAAGTGGGCTTATGTCTTGCACTTTGTCCCTCATTGGTGAGGGACAACTACATTGTGTGTGTATATATATATATATATAATCACTTCTTAAAGCTCTTAAAAGGAGTTGAAGAGAATGAACCCTTGCGCCGTCATCGTCGCTCGCTCGGCTCGGCTTCGGCTTCGGATTTGTCAAATGATCGATAAGATTATTTTTTGGACAAAATTTATTTAATCAATTATTAAATAATTAATTAAATGCCAGATCACTGCTGAAGATTCAGAAATATAGTCTGGTCGTGGTCCTGGCGTAACCGCGGTAAGACCGCGGCAGAACCCTTCTACAGTTCAGAGAGCCACTTTGGCTGCGGTCCTAGCGTAACCGCGGTAGGACCGCGACAGACGGCGAAATTTCTGAACAGACACTTTTCCAGAACAGACATCACACCTCTTCCAATAATTGCCTATAAATTCAGAGGCATGACTTTGTTTTTAATACATCAAAAATATTACAGAGCTTCCTTCTTTCTGAATATACTGCATTCTAATTCACAGTCTCTCTCTCTCGAATTCGTAAGTGTAATTTTGCTCCGTTCTTTAAGTTCGTTGGTATCCTGCAGTTTGTATTGCCACTGTTGCAGGAAGGTTTATTCCATTTTATCCTGGGAGGATTTAATCCATTACCTTGGCAACGTGTGAGGGGGTTAAAATTCCTTAAGGACGCACAAGCAAATTGTGGACTCGGAATATTTCTTAATCTCTACTGTTTTTTTCCAGTTTCTTTATTCGTCTAACATTTTTCTGATTTTATGTTTTAATACAGTAGCGTTCACAGTAATAACACAATTTACCAAAAATGCTTTATTTAAGAAATTCACAATATACCAAGTTTTTTTTTTTGTGGTAAACATAATATCTATTCATCCGGCATGGAATGTCATGATCAGTAGAAAGGAAAGAGAAAAGTTCCTCTAGTTGTAATCAAATTGATGAGAACGAAACAAATTTTTATAACATCCAGAGCAGCAAGGAAACTAAAATTTCAATAAAAGCAACAGACCAGTTTTTATCGGATGCCTGCCACCATCTAGTTTTGCACCTAGTCAAGCTCTCTTGCTCAAAGTCCAATCTAGATGTACTGATAAATTTTAAAATTCTCTTCAGTTGGAAAAGCTACTTAAACATCCCCACTTTGAAAAAGTTAACTTACAAGCTTTTTTCGACGTCCATAAACAAAGAAATTCATCCTAACAAAAATTAAATTTGGGAGATCAAAGTTCCCTAGAAATTTAAAACTCACTGAAGCCATCAAGATCATAACTTATGGAGTAAACAAGAGAGTAAACTTATTAATCAATGCTTCTATACACCAAGCTTGAAATTAAAAAACAACCAAATTTCTTGTAAAAGTGGTCGATAGAACTTACTCATAACCCTCTAAACCTCATTACAAGCTTGGAAACTGCCGGCGAATGTAGTTAAACAAGAAAATCACTAACACCAATAGAAAATTACAAGTTCTATAATTTCTTCTAAGTCCTCCTTCATCAATCCCAAAAGGCCAAAAACATAGCAAATCAATATCAATCAAGTACACATCAATGCCAAATGCGAACATATGAAATTCCTAAAACTAAAAACTAATAATTTTCTTACTTCGTAAATGATACCTCATTATTAGTTGCCAACACTCTCTGAAAAATAATTTTCTTCTCCTAGTTGAATTACTATTACTATCTAAATTGTCAAAATCCCTATGATGTGGATTATTGAAGTTCTGTCTTCATTATATTTGATAGCAAATGAATCATGCAGTCTGGTGACGAGAAGCTGATTTTAGCTCACTAAGATTGAAGCTGAAAGTTTTATTGGCTTTTGTGATCTTTGAGTTCCTCGGCTATTGCCTTTGGTGACTTCATCCCTCATTCTTCTAATCTGCACTTTTATATTTAGTTGATGCTGAAGAAATCAACCGTTTGTACTCACTTAAATTTTCATGAAGCAGCTTCATCAATCACATGGCTTCCATTTCCTCGAGAGAGGAAATGGCATCGATTCATTCCTTTTGCAGCATTTGCTTCATTGACAGCCTGCTTCAAGATGTCTCTCAATTTATAGTATTCTTCCCTTGCTGCTTTAGCATTTGTGCGGCTGCTTTAAGAGACTCGTTGAGCTTAGCGGCCTCTTGGAGAGCAACATCCCGTTCTTCTTCAGCTTTTTTTATACACGTGATGAAGCTCATTTCTTTTCCATTCCAAGCCGATAGTGACTCCTCCACCTCTAATTTCAATCTGTCTGCTATGTTTCTAAATAGTTCTGTTTCCTCTTTTGCTTCATCCAAAAGCATTTTATATCTAGCCTTAATGCTCTTGATCATCTCCTTCAGATTTCCAGCCTCCTTTTTCACTTGTCCGAGTTCTAATTGTGTAGCACTAAGTTTCTCTTTGGCCTCACATGCTTCCGAAGCAACTTCCTTCAATGCTAACGCTAAATCATCTAACGCCTTTCTGCTCTTTTCTTCTGCCTCATTTGCCAACTTCATTTCATTTTTCAGCAAGCTCATCTCATCATTTAAAGCCTTGGCCTTTGATGATTCCGCCTTCTCGTTCTCTTTTGCCAATTCAAGTTCATACTTGAGATTTTCCATTTCCTTATTGCAATAATGATCAAGATACCTTCCATTTTGCTTGAAAGAAGTGTCTAAAGATTCAATCTTTTCATGAAGAGAAGCAATCTCGAGCTTGGATTCTCCGACTTCAATCTTGATTTGTTCAAACTGTCTCGTCTTTGACAGCCATGCATCAAATATTTTGGACTCTGATAACTTCTTGTTCTCCAATTCATCTTCTAATTCTTGAATCCTTCTTCTAAAATCAGACAACCAATCTGTCACGGGAATCTTGAATGCTTTTACATGATTGAATCCTTTATTCACTTTCCCTAAACTAGTTTCTTTCTCTAGTAACTTGAGCTCACATTGTCTCGCCTTTTCGAGCTCCAACTTCACAGACTTGATATTCTTATCTTTTATCTTCAATTCTTCTTGTTTGTGAGTAAGCAACTCCTTCAAAATCCTAACTTCTGCATAAAGTTCTCTTGATTTCCTTGGCGATAATTCATTAGTTGCCTTCACATTAATCTCATAGGCTACATGTTTCATCTCACTAAGTTCATTAATGGCTCTGCTCTTTTCTTCTTCAACATTACTTAATTGCTCTCTTGTCTCTCTCAGCTCCTCCTCAAGTTTCCCCATTTGCTCTTGCACGATCACAAGTCTATTCATCCCATTCTACACAAACAAAAAATAAATATAACAAATAAAAATTTAATATTTTTGGATAAAACTTATTATCCATATTCACCAAAAAATCGCTTCCCAAAAAATAAAAATCAAGAATTTATTTGGTTAATTCATAATAATGCACTTGAATCAAAAAATTTAAACGAAAAAAATAAACTACCCCCTCTATACAAGAGAATCAGGGTTTTGATGTATGAGAGTCAAATCATCTAAGTTTTGTGTCAACTTGATACAACTACAAGTACGCAGAAATTCGAAAAATAGCGAGATTTACAAATAGTCATTCAAAAATAGCCACAGTTTTAAAAGTAATTGAAATTTAATCACTTTTCATGTAAAGATAAATTTGAACGAAAATACTATTCAAAATCCGGAAAATACTCCTGCATAATATACTGGAGTTCCAGCATAAGTATAGTGGAACTCCAGTATATTATAATGGAGTTCCAGCATAAGTATAGTGGAGCTCTAGTATAATATAATGGAGTTCCAGCATACGTATACTGATCCAATATAATATGCTGGAAGTGCATACACAGGTGCTCCTATCTCCAATATATTATGCTGAAACTTTCCGCGTGTTGGAGTTCTAGCATAATATGCTGGAAGTTCATGCATAGGTGCATCGATCTCTAGTATATTATGCTGGACCGTTCCCTGTTGCAGCAAAATAGTGACTATTTTTTAATGACTTTACAAACGCTGGCTATTTTTGAATGATCAGTCCGAAAATTGGCTAGCCCGCGCTATTTTAACCGCAATCCCAAGCTACGTACTTGGCGTCAAAAATATCAATTCTCATTATCAATTTTTCCATGCTTGTGAATTAATTTACATATTGAGAACCTAAATAACATAATTAACCATTACTTTTTATATTTGAAAAAAACTTTAAAATATTTGGAATATATATACACTTAGTCACAGGAAAATAAACTAGTAGTGATGGAGCATCAAAGGTTATAATACCTCGGACGAATGCTTAATAGTGGATTTTCTTTCAAGAGAAACAATGGCATTTGAATCAATTTGTGATCCCATTGCATCACATCTGCAAAGCTTGGATGCAGAAATTGTACTTGAAAAGATAGAAGCATGTCTCCTCTTTCCAGAATCAATGGATCCAGCTCTACAAATCCTCCAAAAACATTAAAAAAAGAAAAAAAAAAAATCAGTCTTTAGACAAGATATAATAGAAAAACATGCATGAATATTCACAACTTTAGGACATCAAAAGCAACAAATGAAATCACTCTATATATATAAATGAGACGAGTACAAATTATAGGAGATTAGAGTCTGTCTAAGTCTTGGCGGATAAAGTTAGTACGTGGGGCTGGTGGGAGGTATCAGGTATCCTGCCCGGACGTCACCACTATAAAAAACAAAAAGCAAAAAAATGAGACAAATATATCATGAATAGCAGCAAATAAAACGCACCTTGACTTGGAACGTAACATCATGTGTATACGTTTTGAATCAATTTTCATTTAGTGTGTATATTGCACAATGGTGGTGGTCTGATGTGTTGGGGGGAGACGCTACGTATATGATAAAGTTGGGAGACGTTGGCTGGTTTTGTTTGCAATTGTGTTGTAACGACAAAAATCTCCAGAAACTGCAACAAATAAATAACAGTAAAAGTTGAAAGATAATGAAGAATGACTTTCGTAGGGGCTGGTGGATGATATATGTTATTGACAAAAATGCCTGGTTTGAATTCAATACACAATTTAATTACACGAATTGCTTTTCAAGTTTTAATTGTAACCTAAACCCTTTGTTTTCAAATGTAACATCAAACTGCCTTTTGTAGATTTGTGTAATAAGTTTACATTAATACTTGCAAAGTAACAGTTTCAACCTTGTATATCTAAGTTTGATAAGATATAATTAAATAAATAAATGTATCACCTATCTAACCGCTTAAAGATGATGGCATCACACATCTTAACAAGATATTATATTGGAATTTAGAAATTTTCGTTTTCTAATTGATTCAGGGCTGCTGTAAAATTACATAAATATATGGCAGGCATGTAAAATTTATTGGATTTAAATTCATAAAATAATTTGGACTATATTTTAGATTCAAGATATACTAGTCAAAAATAAATATTATGGACTAATATAATTGAATTAATTACTTAGGTCCAGTAAATATTGACCGGGCTAGCCCATTTAGTTGGGCTACAAATGATGAGCCCAATTTATTAGGTCCAATATGTCATCTTCCTAGAGACACAGCTTGGTGCCACATGTCAAATGATGTGGCACGCAAGTCAAACGGAAGAGCCAATAGGATCGTACCACATGTCAAAGTGACAATGCATGCCAAGTAAAATTAAATGGCTAATGAAACTGCGCCACATGTGCAAGTGACATATTCTGGCCAATCAAATGCGGCCTTGTCACGCTTCAATCTGATTGGTCGAAAAGAGTATGTTCTCATCACAACTCTTCTCTTTCACAACTATAAATAGGGGTCTTCATAACTCAGAAAAGACACCATAAGTTATAACAAGAAGCAAGAGAGAGCTCGTGGATCAAACGCCACAAATTTCTCTACAAGTTTCAAGCTTCAAGCAATCAAGTTCAAGAGTTCAAGTTCAAGCTCAAGAACGTAGAACAAATCAACATTCAAGGAGTACGAGTTCAAATCAAAGTTCGTGCTAGTTGAATTAAAGGTCATCGTTCGTGGCAACAAACATAGATTCAAGATCAAGCTCAAAGACTTTTGAATTTATTTACTGTTGGAAAGAAGAATAAGAGGAATCATAGAGATAGTAACACTTAAATTATTTGAAATAAAATACTACGATTGTTGCAATATTTTTCGGCTTCGAGTATTTTTCTAATCCAAATTTATTGTCTACAAATTCTGGCACGCCCAGTGGGGCAATCTCTACCTCTCATCTCAACTTTTCATTCAAAATATTAGTAATTCATATATTAGTACTAGCAATAGACTCATAATAAATAACATAAAATATACAAAATAACATAAATAACATGAAATAACAAATAACAACAATATAAGGAATATAGAAAATACGAAAAAGAGGAAAGTATACTAATATCTAGAATATAAAGCCCTGCATCAGTAGCTGATCAGTAGCATCCTAAGCCTAACTCCTAACTGTCTAGTCTCACCCTAGTTCGTTGTAGAAATATCCCAACTTCCTCCTAACCTACAACCTTAATGCTCGACCTCCACAATCCCCTATCAAGGGCCATGTACTCAGTAATCCTAAGTCGTGTCATGTCCTGCCTGATCACCTCTCCCCAATACTTCTTAGGTCTCCCTCTACCTCTCCTCGTGCCCACCACCACCAGTCGCTCACAACTTCTCACCGGTTCATCAGTGCTCCTCCTCTGAATGTGCCCGAACCATCTGAGTCTTGCTTCCCGCATCTTGTCCTCCATGGGTGCCACGCCCACCCTCTCTCGAATAACTTCATTCCTAATCTTGTACATCCTTGTATGCCCACACATCCACCTCAACATCCTTATCTCCGCTACTTGCATCTTCTGGATGTGTGAGTTCTTAACTGGCCAACACTCGGTCCCATACAACATGGCCGGTCTAACCACTGCTTTATAAAACTTACCTTTTAGTAATTGTGGCACTTTCTTGTCACATAGGACTCCCGTTGCTAGCCTCCACTTCATCCACCCCACCCCTATACGATGTGTGACATCCTCGTCTATCTCCCTGGTCCCCTGAATAACTGACCCAAGGTACTTGAAACTACCCCTCTAAGGGATGACTTGGGAGTCAAGCCTCACTTCTACTCCCGCGTCTGTCTGCTCGGGCCCAAATTTGCACTCGAGATATTCCGTCTTCGTCCTACTCAACCTGAAACCTTTAGACTCAAGGGGCATGTCTCCAAACCTCTAGCCAAATACATAGACAACATGCCTATTGGGGTTCTAATTCAATTCTAAATCGCCTCACTCGTTTATAAATTTAAAACTGGCATTAATAACGCGTTACCAATGGCAGAACATACTCGTTTTTTTACTGACAACTTTCTTTTACCTAAATCAATCTGCAATCAGCTTTACTTCTTTGTTCTGAAATTAGCAGATATCATGCCTATAAGTTTCGTCTATCACTTAGGCAAGCCTTAGGACAAACTTATAAACTGAATCAGATCTTATAGACTACAACCAGCAGGCAGGCCTAATTCGGGCTTCTTATCTAAACTATGTAATAAATCAGTCTGCCACCAACTCCTTTTAAGTTTTATTTAGACCTTAAACAGTACGTGTAAGACATTCTAAACTATGTGTTTTCTCTTGTTTAAGGAGGTCTGTTTGAGCCTTATTTGTTTGAGTGCATTTCCCATATTTGCTCTATGTGTTTTGATTGTCGCCTTAAAATTTTGTCCTTTCAAAACTATAAAACCTCACACCCCTTCCCTTTAGGATTAGTAGTTCCAAATGCCTCCGGGACTGATAGGATTGGGGCGGGTAATAGCATGCAATAAGTGAAACGAGAACATTTCGCATTTAATACTTTAACGGGATGGGAAATGATAGATATGGATATGATGAACACGCGATAACACCACGTGTATAAGTGGTTACCGGGTGTTGTGTGGGGTGATCCACATTATTTATAAACCTAGGACCCCCCCGTTACTTGTTTATTTCATTGTTTATTTTTTTAATTTCTCAAACTATTTTTTTCTCCAAATTCAGCTTTTCTTTCATTTCTTTTCAATCCATCTATTTGCAACCTTTATGTGAAAATACCCTCTTATTTGAAATCTTACTTCTCTATATGTTATTTGTACCTTAAAGTCACAACAATAGCTTGGTCGGGAACCACACTAGTGGATTCTGAGGGGTGCCTAACACTTTTCCCATGGAATAATTTCAAGCCCTTACCCGATCTCTGGTTATCCAAACAAAACCCTTCTTAGTGTCCTAATGCACTTTAATCATTAGGTGGAGACTCTTCACTTCTCTTAAACCCAATTCCCAAAAGGAACGAGTTGTCCTTCCAAATGTCATAAACCCAATTTTGCGAGAAAAAGGGGGCATCGACAATTCCGGACGGATGTTGTATTGTATTGTTTCTTAGAAATAGCTCATGCACTTGTGACACCGAGTTCTAGGGATGTTTATGGGTTTATTCAGAAAAAGTTATTAATTTCATTATTCATTCAGTGGAATTTACTATGTGTTGTTTAAACGTACAAAAGAAGGGATTTCGAAAATATTTAAAACGAGAATTTAGTTAAGTATTTTGGTTGTCTTGCCTAACAGCGGTGTCCGGCGCTATCACGATCCGTAGTGGATTTTGGATCGTGACAACATGCTATCAGAGCACTAGGTTCCCTTAGATCTCACGAGTCATGAGCAAGTCTAGTAGAGTCTCGCAGATCGGTATGGAGATGTCTGTACTTATCTTCGAGAGTCTACAGGGCTGTTAGGAGTACTTCCCTTCTTGATTCCTTATCGTGCGATTTGATTCCTTGAGGCTTATTCTCTTGTTTCCTCCCTACTCAATCTTACGTGACGCGAACCGCTGGTTATAAATCGAGAATTTAAGAATTGTAACGGTACTACTGATGCAGTACGGGGTGTTTCTTCCTACATAGTTGTCTGAGCTATTAGCGTCGCCTTGTAGAAGGATATTCCGACGTTCCAGCTCAGTAATGGTACTTTTGAGAGCTTTTAGGCTAGGCACAAGTTGCCATGATGCTATAAATGATTGTTCTGCAGTATTGATATGATGGTAGAATCAATGGATCCAGCTCTACAAATCCTCCAAAAACATAAAAAAAAATAAAAAAAATCAGTCTTTAGACAAGATATAATAGAAAAACATGCATGAATATTCACAACTTTAGGACATCAAAGGCAACAAATGAAATCACTCTATATATATAAATGAGACGAGTACAAATTATAGGAGATTAGAGTCTGTCTAAGTCTTGGTGGATAAAGTTAGTACGTGGAGTTGGTGGGAGGTATCAGGTATCCTGCCCGGACATCACCACTATAAAAAACAAAAAGCAAAAAAATGAGACAAATATATCATGAATAGCAGCAAATAAAACGCACCCTGACTTGGAACGTAACATCATGTGTGTACGTTTGGAATCAATTTTCATTTAGTGTGTATATTGCACAATGGTGGTGGTCTGATGGGTTGGGGGGAGACACTACGTATATGACAAAGTTGGGTTTTATTTGCAATTGTGTTGTAACGACAAAAATCTCCAGAAACTGCAACAAATAAATAACAGTTAAAGTTGAAAGACAATGAAGACTGACTTTCATAGGATTGGTAGATGATGTACATGTTTTGACAGAAATGCTTGGTTTGAATTCAATATGTAATTTAATTACAAGAATTGCTTTTCAAGTTTTAATTATAACCTAAACCCTTCGTTTCAAAGGTAACATCAAACTGCCTTTTGTAAATTTTGTGTAATAAATGCATAATAATACTTGCAAAGTAATCGTTTCAACCTTGTATATTCAAGTCTGTCAAGATATAATTAAATAAATTAATGTGTCACCTTTCTAACCGCTTAAAGATGATGGCATCACACATCTTTACAAGATATTATATTGGAATTTAGATATTTTCGTTTTCTAATTGATCCAGGGCTGCTGTAAAACTACGTACATATACTCTAGGCATGCAAAATTTATTGGATTTAAATTTATAAAATAATTTGGACTATATTTTAGATTCAAGATATATTAGTCCAAATAAATATTATGGGCTAATATAATTAGATTAATTACTTATAAGGTCCAATAAATATTGACTGGACTGAGGGCCTAAAGCCAAAGTTTAATATGAGGCCTAGATTTTTAAAAGAAAGTTATAAGATATATTTTTATTTGAAGTCTATTCTTCTAGCTTTTTGAGATATAAAGTTTTCAATATTCTTTTCTATAATTGATTTTTTCTAATAATTCCTTTTCAATTAATATTATAGCCAACCCATTTAGCCTTTCTTGAAATATTGTTGATTTTAGATAAGATAATAGAGCAATAGAAGTATAGAACTATTGGATGCTTAAAATTATTGTTGAACACTTAAACTAATAAAATCTTGGAGAAAGAATGTGAGTAAGAATATTCAGAGAAAGCCAAAAAATATGTAAAGATTTTTAAACTATGAAGAGACTGGGGGAAAATATAGAACATTGGGAAAACTATTATCTACCCATTTTAAAATAATCCAACTTATTACTTTTTTATATATATATAAAAAGTTTTTTTTCCTTTTATATTAAAACTCTATTGTTTAGTATTAAAAGTACTGAATATTATTTTTTTAAATACCTATAAACCTATTATTTCTAGAAAATGGGACCTTCCAAATTTGGGGGCCCAAGGCACAAGCCTTACCATTCATAAGGTTAGAGCCAACCTTGACTAGGCTAGCCCATTTAGTTGCGCTACAAATGATGAGCCCACTTTATTAAGCCCAATATGTCATCTTCCTAAAGACCAAGCTTGGTGTCACGTATCAAATGACGTGCCACGCCAAGTCAAAAGGAAGAGCCAATAGGATCATGCCATATATCAAAGTAACAAGGCATGCCATGTCAAATTAAATGGCTAATGAAACTGCGCCACATGTGCAAGTGACATGTTCGGGCCAATCAAATGCGGCCTTGTTATGCTTCAATCTGATTGGTCGAAAAGAGAATATTCTCATTACAACTCTTCTCTTTCACAACTATAAATATGGATCTTCATAACTCAGAAAAGATACCAGAAGTTATAACAAGAAGCAAGAGAGAGCTCGCGGATCAAACACCACAAATTTCTCTACAAGTTTCAAGCTTCAAGAAATCAAGTTCAAGTTCGAGTTCAAGCTCAAGAACGAAGAATAAATCAACATTCAAGGAGTACGAGTTCAATTCAAAGTTCGTGCTAGTGGAATTAAAGATCATCCTTCGTGGCTACAAATATAGATTCAAGATCAAGCTCAAAGACCCTTGAATTTATTTACTGTTCGAAAGAAGAATAAGAGGAATCATAGTGATTGTAACACTCAAATTATTTGAAATAAAGTACTACGATTGATGCAATATTTTTCGGTCTCGATTATTTTTCTAATCCAAATTTATTGTCTACAAATTCTGGCACGCCCATTGGGACAATCTCTTCCTCTCATCTCAACTTTTCAATCACCAAAGTAAAAGAACATCGAAATGACTTCAAATAAGGTTAACTACAGATCAATTTCCACCAACACTGCTAATTCTAGGTTTTATGCTAATGCGGAAAGCATCCTCGATGTTACCTTTGGAAGATTTGGACCAACTACGAGGAGCAAAGCAAACTCTTTAGGAAAACAAGCACTCTAAGTGTTGTCTGCATCAACCTCTATTTTTGGATCTTCATCCTCAAAAGGAGCAAGATATTCTATAAACGCACCCGAAGGAGGAAGCAATATTGCTGAAAATATTAAGAAAACTCTTGCGCTGGTTGACCTCTCCGGATCCAAGAACTCTATTGTGAAGGAAGATGGTGATGCTTCAAGTTATGGATCCTCCCCACTTACACGCATAGCGTGAGCCAATCAAGAATAAATCTATGTGAAAATCAATAATACTCTCCATTGTCCACAACAATCATGCAAGCAATGGTGACAATGCTCCATCTGTGGAGGAGCAACTAGCAAACTTCACAGAAGCAATTGCTGGCATGACCAAGTGCATGCAGGATCAAGATGCTAGAATTGATAAGTTAACAGACATGGTGAGAATCTTAATGGAAGAAAAATCTACTCATGCACCTGGCAAGCTCCCAGAATTTCTAGAAAGTCATTCTCCCCCAAGACAAGTAGCATGCGTTAAGGCTATCCCTGTCTCATCAGAAGAAATGATTCCAATCGATCAACTGAAGGAGTTCATTGAAGGAACTATTAAGAATAAATATGAAGTTGCTTCCAAGTCCTCTCTTACAAACGCAAATTCGTACACTGCAAGGATCAATATGTTAAAGATGTATGTTGGCTATCAACTTCTAAAATTTTAACAGTTTGATGGCAAAGGTAATCCAAAGCACAACATGTGGCGCACTTTGTTGAGACGCGCATCAATGCCGGGACTTATGCAGATTACCTCATCAAGCAGTTTATCCTCTCACTAAAAGGAAATGCTTTTGATTGGTACACAGACCTCGAGGCTGGACCCATTGATAGCTGGGATCAACTAGAGCAAGAATTCATCAATCGCTTTTATACCACGAGACTGTGACGACCTGACCCGTTGTCAAGTGAGTTACCGCCCCGTTTTTCTCATATTATGTTGTTCTTTGTTTTAATATCAGTATTTGAGTTGATCGGATAGAATTGAATTGATTTTAGTTGGAAATGAGGCACATAGTCTCTTAGAAGGAAGCTTGTTTTGGAAAAGTCAACCGGAAGTTGACTATATAGTTAGAAGGGTCGGATGTGAATTTCGGTGATTTGGTTAGCTTCGGGGGATGATTTGTGGCGTAGGAGTGCGATCGAAATTTATTTTGGAGGCTCGGTGTAGAATTAGGCTTGAATTGGCAAAGTTTGAATTTTGGCGGATTCCGGTTGATAGGTGATATTTTGATCTGAGGGCCGGAATGCAATCCCGAGAGTTGAAATAGCTTCGTTAGGTGATTTTGGCTATGTCTGCAAATTTTCAGGTCATTCGGACGTCGCTTGGTTGGGTTTTTGATTGAATGCGCATTTCGAAAGTTTTGATGAAAACTAGGCTTGAATCCGATGTGTTTTTAATGGTTTTAGAGTTATTTGACGTGTTTTGAGGATTGGAACAAGTTTGAATAAGGTTGTTTGATGTGTTGGTGTTTTTGGATGAGGTCCCGAGGGCCTCGGGGTGATTTCGGATGATTAATCGGAGGTTTCAGGCATTTTTGCAGGTCTGATGTCTCAGCCTTCTGGTATTTGTGCATCTGCGGAAAAGGAGCCACTTAAGCGGTTCCGCAGATGCGGTGAGGGAGCCGCAGAAGCGATCATCAGTGGCCCATGGTAGTTCCTCATAAGCGGAAGGTTGGACGCGTAAGCAGAGCCGCGTAAGCGGATTTTTGACCGCATAAGCGGTTGGAGTTAAACTGCATAAGCGGTGCTTGGAATCGCATAAGCGGTCCCAGTGGTTTTAAGTGAGTCCACATAAGCAGTAGATTTTTTCACGTAAGCGGTACCGCAAGTGCGGTTAAAGGACCGCAGAAGCGGAAATCGGGCCTGTGTTATAGGGATCAGTGTTCACGAACTTGGAAGAAGAAGCAAACATTTTAGACTTCTGGAAGAGGCGATTTTGGGCGATTTTGAAGAGGATTCAAAGGGGTTTCATCAGGTATGGATATTTGGACTCGGATTATGTTATTATGGTGTAAAAACATGAATTAATCACGGAAATTTAAGGAATTAAAGAGTAAAAATGGGGGTTAGGGCTTGAAACCTAAGAGGGTTTAAATTGATGATTTGATAGGTCAAATGGACTTCGATTCTTGTGTATGTAATATGTACGGAATCATGGAGAGACGAGGATTCCGGTGATGTGAATTTCGTAATTTTTCGAGTAGTGGGCCCGGGGCTCGGGTTTTGCTAGTTTCGAGATTTTTGATATTTTTCGATTGTTTTCGATTGGGTATTGTTCCCCAAGCATATTGTAATGCATTCACTCTAATTTTGGTTAGACTCAACGCGCGTGGAGGCCAATTTGAGGGGAAAAGGCATCGCGAGCGAGGAATTTTACCGGTTCGAGGTGAGTAATACTTGTAAATGATATCCCGAGGGTTTGAAACCCCGGATTTGCACATCATAGTGCTGTATTGAGGTGACTTGCATACCAGATATGAGCGTGGGGTAGAGAACCATTGGGGATTGTGTCTTGGTCCATCCCAGTTGTTGATTTTACTGCGTATTTGACTGAAACTACTTGTTATCATCATAATTTGGGTTGATTGCCATGTTTGAGCTTCGTGCAAACTACGTGAATCCTTCGGGGATTGAGATTACTGTTTTTGTATATCTTGCATATCATTTGGTTTCAGTCCAAGATTTTAAATACTGTTTTGTAAACTCAGCCGTATTTCTAAGTTTTGAAAACTCAAATGATATTTTAAATGTTATTTCGGGCTGAGAACTACTGTTTTATAAATGCCCAAGGGGCTTATGATGTTTTCTGGACTGATTATGGGTGGCTCGGGCTGCCGCAGCAGTGACTTGAAACAGTGGTAACAATGACACTGTGTGACGTGACTTGAAACATTATGGGTGGCTCGGGCTGCGTGCCACAGCGGTGTTATATTGATATGAGGCTGAGAGCCTAGATTTGATGCCACGAGATGGCTTGTTATTACGCTTGGGCTGTAGGAGCCCCTCCGGAGTCTGTACACACCCCCAGTGAGTGCCGTCGATGTTAAATAAATATGGGTGGCTGGGGCTGCGCGCCGCAGTGGGTACTGGAATGTACCATCATATGCATTGCATTGCATTCATGCATTTGTTCATTATTTGTTGTCTGTGATATTCCTGGAGATATTTATCTGCTTTTGCTGGTGCTATCTGATCATTGAGTGTTGGGGCCCGAGTGGCTGACCAGGAACGAGGATATTGCCC
>MDKF010981146.1:0-2500 GCA_026770625.1 Nicotiana glauca
AGAGAAAAGGAAGCAAAATGGACTGGGCCATTTTAATTCGGACCAGCCCAAACCTAACCACATCCAGGCCCAAAACCCCCTCTATACCCGGTCCAAACCATTCCATGTCAAAGACGCCCAAACAGCGTCGTTTTTTACCACAGGAGATCCGAGCCGTTGATCTCAAGATGATCAACGGCCAGGATCAACCGAGCCCCTTACCCGGCTAAATAACCCGATCCACTACCAGCTTTACCCGCCTCCGTATTTCCCCAAACGACCTCGTTTCCAATCCAAACGACCCCGTTCTGGTTTCATCAACTGATCCGGGCCATTAAGATCATTTGATCTAACGGCTCAAGTTAGTGGAACTAATCGAGTATACCAAATTACCCACCCCCCCCCAAACCCATTGTCACACCCTCATTCCAAACTACCCATTTCCCTTTCGTCTCTAGAGAACAAGACCTAACGACCCCTGAGAGAAACCCTAGCCGCCCCCTTTCCCCTCGCCTAAAAAACCGGCGGCGACGACGCCGGTGACTCCCAAACTAACACCACAGAACCCCCATCACACCCCAAACCCAAATCCACAAGTCCCTTACCTCGAATCATCCTTGAACGTCTCGAATCTTCAATCGAAGATTCGAGTCAAAATTTAACCAATGCCAAACCATCCCAAATCGATACCCAACACTACCCTGACCTCCCTCGTAACCAAACCAACACTGGTTTGGTTCGAATCAAGCCTGAACCCTTTGAACCCCAATCCAAGCCCCAAGAACAAAGGGTTCAACGGATTCGAGCCTGTTTTGAAGAATTTTGTCGCTCAGTGAACCTTAGTCGAAGCGTTCTCAATTGAGAACACTCGATTAAGGTCCGTGTAGCCTCAAATTTTCGAGTCCGAGTTGGTCCATAGTCCGTGTTTGTTCCTGATTTTCACTCTTGAGGTATTTCTTCTTTTTTTTATCTCTATTTATTTTGTTAGTTGTGTTTGTTATTTTGTTGTTTTTTAGCCTTTTGATTCCTGCTAAATTCTCTACTCCCATCTTCAGTGGACCTTTTTATTTGGTCGATTCTTTCTGTTGTTTGTTAATTGTAATGAATTGTGTGTTTGGTTTGTTTAAGGCCGTCTAGTAATTAATTCACATTTTTTGATCCCCTGTCTCGAGTACCTCTAGTTGACTATTTGTTATCGACTAGAGGCCGACTATTTGTTATCGATTATATGTATTGTAATCGACTAATAGAATGTCGTCGATTTAGTTTCGTAGGTCTGTTTGTTAGAACATTAGGACAGAAATTAGCCCTGCTAATTTGATCCAAAGTCACTGTGGGACTGTAGCCGTAACTGTTTGTTGATTTCAAACTAGGGATTTATTGGATATAGCTGTTTAGCTTAGGTTAGAAATCAGAAATTAAAGGAGGTACAAGGCACATGTTTAAGTTGGTGGAACCTGCTGGACAACAGGTATTCCATTTAACTTCTGAAATTCAGAAATTAAAAAAAAATAAAACCTATACTTAGACAATGTAAGGTGGAAACACAGAGGGAATAATATGGGTTTTCAGTTCTGAAACACTTAAAAAATAGGGCTGAAGGCTGTCATTTTGCGTTATATAAGGGAGGGAATTCTTCAGTTTAAAGGGGGGAGAATCTGAAAAAGAAAACAGAGACTAAAAGAGAAAGAGGCTGAGATACACTCTAGTATACACAGTTTTTAAGATCAGTTTGAAAAGGCTTTAACCATCAGTGAGAGTTTTTTTAGCCTTCAGTTTTCAGAGTTTGAAAGATTTCCTTGAGTCTTAAGAGTCTCTTCTAGACAGTTTTCCCAGCCCATCAGTTTCAATCTTAAGAATTTTTCTCCAGCTCCAAACTCCCAGTTTTGAGAATCCTGTTCAGCTTTAGAAAATCACAACCTACGGAGGATATTCTGGGATAGAAAGCAGTAGAGAAAAGCTAAAAGAAACACTATTCCATTGCCCTCGTTTTGATCAGGACAATAAGGTTCTTGAGCTAGTAATCCTGTCCCTGTAGCCCTATTACTTTGCTTTTGAGATCAGAAACAGTTGAGCATTTCTCTGTTTCTATTTCCTTACTTGAGAATTCAAAGCATTTGAAGGTTCTGTGGATTTGCTTAAGTTTGGTTTGTCGTTGTTTGGGTTATTTTGAAACTGCTATTGGTTGAAATCTACTACTAGTTCACTCTGGTTTGGTTTCGAAATCTTCCTGGGATTTTTTTGCTGTTGTTTTGTTGCCGGATGCTTGCTTCACTTGCTGTGTTTTGAGCTGCTACTGATCTCCTCCTTCTTCATTTCTGTTGTTGAAATTCCAGGAACACATTTCTCAGACTATTGTTAACATGGCTTTCCTCGTATTGACATGGAAATAAAATCATGTTTCGAGCTCTACTGTCGGGTTTAAAAGTCGAAACACATTTTATTATGTTTGGACTGTTATAATTAGAGTAGGATCACTTTAGATTATATTGGAGCTTTGTATTATTAATTTAGAACATTA
>MDKF010981146.1:10000-16147 GCA_026770625.1 Nicotiana glauca
CCCAATCCGTCTTTGCCGCCTTCTCCAAGTCATTGCCAAGCATATCTTGTCGTTCCAAAGACCTCGTCCTATACTTGTTCCTGACAGCCCACATAACAATGCCGCCCGCATCGTCCCACATGATTTTTCGTCTGCACATAGGCCAATATAGGAAGGCCATCATGCTAAATCCTTGCCACAGCCGATCCTCGTCCGATGTCAAGAGTTAGGGGTCTAACAAACCACCCGCACCCTTTGAAATCGACGTCCTCGTCAATTCGTCCTATCGGAAAAGCCCCAAGGGGTTGTTCAAAAACGCCTCCCCTTTGACTTTTTCAGTACCTGCCACATTGGCATTTGCACCCGCTACTTGATCCTGCTTCTCGGCAGCCAGCATAGCGTTCACTTTTTCTTGCACCGGGCAGTCCCTCTTTAAATGCGGTCCACCACAAGTGAAACATCCATTGAATTTGCTGCTTCTTTCTTTGCCATAGGAAGTCTCCATCTGCCTTCCACTCTTGACACCTCGTTCGTCCTCGGGAGCTTGGCCTTTCCCGTTTTTCTTCCATTCCCTCGCCTTTTCCTTCCCTTTGTCAGGCTTTGAATGCGAAGATTCAACCGGATCATGCCTCAAATTGAGGTCAGCCAATGCGTCAGCCGCCGCAATAGCAGTAGAGAGGTTTTGCACATTCTGCCGTCTCAACTCTAGTTGTGCCCATCCCTTCAATCCGCTCATGAAGTAATGCAGCTTGTCTTCCTCAGCCATATTACATACATTTAGCATCAAGGATGAGAATTCCTTGATATAGTCCCTAACCGTGCCACTTTGTTTCAAGTGACGCAGTCTGTCCCTCGCCACCCACGATGAATTTGTTGGAAGAAACGGAGATTTTAGTTCCTTCTTCAATATCTGTCAAGTCTTGATCTTGGGCAATCCAGCACTTTCCCCTTCTGCAACTCGTGTACACCACCACACCTTTGCATCATTTGATAAATACATAGGAGTAATGGTCGCCTTTTCATCGTCTGGTACACGTGCAGCCTGGAAATACTGTTCCATATCCCACAAGAAATTTTCAAGTTCTTTAGCACTTCTCGCACCACTATAAGACTTTGGCTCCGGAGCTCTTACTCTGGGACGTTCATCGCTTCTTGGGGCAATATTCAGTAATGCCATTCGAAGTTGAACCACTTCGCCCAGCCTTTCTTCGTTCTCTTTGCGCACTAAGGCCATTTCTGCTAGCGTTGTTTCATGTCTCGCTGCAAAATCTGCCTCCAGTCGTGCCATTCTAGCAAGAACAGAAGAATCAGCACCTTCCTCAAGAGCCTTCCCTATTTGAGCTTCTAGCTGCTCCACCCTTTGTCGGAGTTCAGCATTTGTGCTAGTAGCCATGTTCTCAAATTGCAATACGATGTATGCCACTGGTCGTCTTGCCACTTCCACAAACTTGCCTTTCTTTGATTTCAGGTCTCAAAGCAAAACTTTAACGTCAACGTTTCAATAGCTCTGAACCAATTTTACAAAGTAAAACTGAACATTGCCACGCTCAACGTTGCTCGCGTTCTGATACCAGTTTTACAAACTAAAACTGAGCTTTGCCTACTCTGAGCCTGCTCTGATACCAGTTGTCACGGGGCCGTTTCCCAGAGGAAAAGTTTTCGAAACGCACTCTGTGCGGCAGCCAAGTTACGCCCCAACTTGACTTAAGCCTGTCCAACGCCTTGCCAATTTTTCAGCAAACTTTGCCTTAGACGAATTTTGACAGCAATTACAATGAGACAATCATGTACGGGAAAATCCCAACCTTTGTATTATGTACAAAAAATAAAAGGAATCTGGCTATGATCACAATCCGATCACAACCCCACTTTGGCAAAGAACACAAGCCGCTCTTATGCCACACTAAGATCTGACCAATGCCTAATCTTAGCCCCCGATTTGAATCCTATATCTTTTCGTGGATATATTCTATCCAAGATACCTGAATTCCCTCCCTTGTGGATGTTTCTCACGTTTCTCTCCTAAACATTTTTACACCCCCCAAGTTTATGTATCTCTGTGGATACTCTGTGTATCTCTATGACTAAGGCCAAGGCACCTATTTATAGAATATAGGCTGCCTTTGGCACTTGACAGCACAAGGACATTGTTGTCTAGCAGCTTCAGTCATTTGGACAACTACAAGGGGCGTTTTACAAGGGGGAAACAACTTTACAAAGGGGCAAAGCACATTATAATAAACAAACAACACTAAATATCATGGCTGAGCACCATCCCCTATTTTCTGGATCACTGTCCACGAATTGGCCCTCTTCTGCATCAGCTTTACACTAAGCGGGTCCATTCCAGCACTACCAGTTTTCAGCAAGTACTCCAGCTCACTTTGCCACTGCACTGGCCCATTCCACCACCCATCCAGCACATTTGTTTACTGCTTTTGCACCTGTTTTTTCCCTTTTGCTTGCCTTGCCCACATTCCGCCTTCTCTTGTCCTCCGTTGACACTGCCACAACCCAAAATGCCCGCATCCTCCTCCTTGGCGCGCATGTTCAACAATGCCGCCTTTCGTCCGCCACACTGCTTTCTCAAGCCTTTGTCATGTCTTGTCGTTCCAAAGACATTTGCCAATACTTGTTCTCAATAGTCGTGTTTATGCATATCATTGGCGCGCATGCCGTGTCATGCCGCTCCAATTAATTTACGTTGGCACGCATGCCATGCCATGCCGCCCCAATCCGTTTTTGCCGCCTTCTCCAACTCATTGCCAAGCATATCTTATCGTTCCAAAGACCTCGGCCCATACTTGTTCCTGATAGCCCACATAACAATGCCGCCCGCATCGTCCCGCATGATTTTTCGTCCGCACATAGGCCAATATAGCAAGGACATCACACTAAATCCTTGCCACAATCGTGCCTCGTCCGATGTCAAGAATCAGGGGTCTAACAGTAGGCCACTATCCTACCATCGAAAGTTGATAGGGCAGAAATTTGAATGATGCGTCGTCGGCACGATGGCCGTGCGATCCGTCGAGTTATCATGAATCATCGCAGCAACGGGCAGAGCCCGCGTCGACCTTTTATCTAATAAATGCATCCCTTCCAGAAGTCGGGGTTTGTTGCACGTATTAGCACTAGAATTACTATGGTTATTCGAGTAGTAGATACCATCAAACAAACTATAACTGATTTAATTAGTCACAGTCTGAATTTGTTCATACTTACTGTCATGGGCTGCTTTCCACACACGCCGCATGACCCCTTGGTCGCGCCCCATGGCGGCCTAGCAAGCCTCACAATGCCTAGCGCCATGGTCGGCCCCGTGGTCTTGGCTGCGCCAAGCGACAAGCGCGTATGTGCCTCTGTCGCCCCACCGATGCCTCTTGCTAGCGCCCAGTGGCTGGCCAATGACAACAGCGTCGCGCGCCCTGACAATGCCGCGCGCGCACATCATGATGCCTCGCCGGCGCCCAGCGGCAGGCCCATTCCAACAGCGCCTCGCGCCCAGACCCTGATGCCAAGAACCAGCGCCCAGCCTCAGGCAAACATATCAAGTGTCACGCGCGCCACCAGCACTGCGCGCGCAGACCCTGTTCCGCAAGATCAAGTTGCTGCCATCGGACTTAGTTGTACATTGTAATAAACTAAGTCCTTTTCATTGTATTGTTCTAGGCTAGATTACATCATTTTCATTCAGTATGCTTTTACAGCTTTCATAGGGCTAGTCTTGTAACTTTGGTTTTTATTTTTTAAGCATTATTAGTGGGTATCAAGCATTCAAAACATTCTCAGCAACCATTTCTCTGTACAGGTGTCTCCACCCCTAGACACCGCATTTTGTAATCATCATCATCATCATCAATAAAATCATCATCATCATTCAAAACCCAATTCACTCTCAAGCTTCCGCAATTGCTATTGACATTGGTTTTTCCCGCACGGCACTGATGCTCTAGTCTAGCGTGCGGCGAGGGACCTCATTGGCGGACGGCAACCGCACTGACATCGGCTGCCTAGCCTTACGTTGCCCTTCCAAGGAACATCAGGAAGGCATCGCGTAACAGTTGGTATCAGAGCCCTAGGCTCAAAATCGTATGAGGGAACCCATTTGCCATCATAACCATTTCTGACAATGGTGAATCATGGGGAGCGTCTGGACTCCTTAGAAGAGACGGTTGACGACTACGACCCATCATTGAATTGGTGCCTGATCTAAATGCCAGCCTAGTGCAAAGGTTGGACGACCTGGACCGCAGCATGCAGCGGGCCGAAAATGACATTGCAAACATCAGTCGTGACTCTGAGGACGACAAGGAAGCGGCAGCCATTGAAACTGCCAACATTCATGGCAAATTTGAGGACCTCCTACAGGAGCGTGCCGACGATTTGGCCCATCGGGAACAGGAGGCAGACAGACTAACTGCCATGCAGCAAACCATAGACGACTTGACAGGCCAGCTCAATGTTGTCAATGCTGCCTTACAAAGCCTACTCCGAGGAGGCGAAAACCACATCAGGGGTGCTGCCAACCCCAACATCATTCCACACAAACTTAAGATACCGGAGCCCATACCATATGACGAATCTCGGGATGCTAAAGAAGTGGACAATTTCAGCTTCGATGTCGAACAATACTTCGATGTCGTAGGCCATTTGGAGGAATCCAAAAAGGTAGCAACAGCTACCATGTATCTTCAGGGCGATGCCAAACTTTGGTGGCGGGTCAAACATGAAGCCATCAAGGCCGGTGAAGATACCCTCCAGATATGGGATGAATTGAAGGCAGCCATACGCCTGCAGTTCTTCCCCGAAAACATTGAATACAACGCAAGGAGAAAGCTACGGGAGCTCCGCCACACCAAATCAATGAGGGAGTACGTGCGCGAATTCTCCGCACTCATGCTGAACATACGCGACATGGGGGACAAAGGCAAACTCTTCGCATTCATTGAAGGTTTGAAACCTCATGCCCGTATGGAACTACAGAGGCAACGGGTAAACACCCTGCCAATGGCCATTCAAGCTGTCGGATGCCTTGGCGATTATCATTTGGGAACTCAGAACGACAGGCCCCAGCCGCCTATCCGAGAGGGATTCAGTGGGAACCATCGCAGACATGGTGGCCCAAGCAAAAATGGAGGAGATCGGAGTGCATCCAGGACTAAGACTCCTCCCTCCAACCGGAACAGTGCATCCATAAACATCAATCAGGGGAGAAAGCCTCCCTCAGAATGCCGTCATTGCGGCCGGGCACATTGGAACAATGAATGCCCAAACATAAAGGTCAATGCTCAGCAAGCTGTCGAGGATGAGACAGACGCATCTGACACATCAGAACAAGACCAGGTAGGCCCCTTCAATGCACTTGTTGGCTCTATCCCACATGCCTTAGCGGGGATCGGTGCATGTCCTCCTAAGAAGATCGCAGCCCCAATCATAAAGAAGGGGAAAGAAAAGATGGACAAAGGACCTCCTAAGCAAGCGAGGGCCCTAATGTTCGTCGAGCTAAAAGTGAATGGCCATCCCATTCACGCATTGATAGACACGGGTGCTACCCATAACTACTTGGACTCAACCCAGGTAGGGCGTCTTGGTCTAGTCATCAAGAAGAGTAGAGGCCGCGTCAAGGCCATCAACTCGCCGCCCCAGACATTGGGCGGAACAGCCACAAATGTCCCAGTGAAACTTGGCCCATACAAAGGAAGCATCGACTTGCGCATCGCAACCATAGATGACTTCGACATGATAGTGGGTTTGGAGTTCATGAGGCAAACCAACACTATCCCAGTTCCATATGCCAACATGCTCCTCATGATGGGAGAAAACAAGTCCAAGCCCTGCACCATACCATGCTTCCCTATCAAGATAGCCGCTGGAAACATCTCGGCCATGCAGTTGGAGAAGGTAGCTTACAGACATGAACCCCAGGTTCCTGCTACCCTTCCCGACAACAAACAACCATCATGTCCCCGGCCACAAAAGACGGGCGACGCTCATCAGCGTGGGAAGACTTGTCAGCCATGCCACAAGGACAAGTCGGATCACTCATCTCAGAAGGGACCCTTGCAGTCATCACATGTCCCGCAAAGACCTTGGGAAAGTGTTTCCCTCAGGTTCATCACAGGATTGCCCCAAGTAGGGAATCTTGCATCCATCATGGTTGTCATA
>MU676638.1:7721-47998 GCA_026770625.1 Nicotiana glauca
TCCATCCTTATTCTTCACCTTAATCACTGGTTAAAATTACAAGGACACCTATTTATGCATTGGTTAAGATATACGAAGTATACCTCTCATATGTTTCTTCTTCACATGAATTTCCCGACGAAGAAAGCCAATCAACATCAAGAAAATTGGAGGTATCAAACAAATCTGCACACTCATGAAATTTAACGCTGCCACTTCCGAGACACTGCTCCAACTGCATATCATGGAAAAGCTGTCCACCAGACATTGAGGGGGTGTACCTATCACAAGAAGAATGCGCACCAATTGTGATGAGCCATATCAAGTGAAAGGTGAAAAAGAAAATAAAGCAGGAATTTCTTCCGAATAGCATCACCTCAACCCCAATAAAAGAAGAAAAACTTAAAAACATGACTGGCTAAGACCCCGGTTACAAATTCCGAAGTCTTTGAGCAAACAGAACTTTTCAAGCTGCAATATGGTGATACCTTTAACTTCAAACACAGCCATGAGGTTAAGTGTTATAAGGTAAGTTCAGTAAGATATCATACATTCTCTGCATATATAGCCATAAGGTATCTAGGAGTGATAAGGGTTGGTCGGTAATATCAATCACAAACCCTATATAAGCATCTGCCTGCCATTAAAAATATTTCATAAAGACACATATGCATTATCTTTGTTAAAATATACGTGCAACACCACAAGGAGCATTCAAAATCATTCAAACTTCCAGTGCATTGGTCCATGGAAGCGTGAAGGAACCATGAGGGAGATGTTTTTGTACCGCAAGTAGCAGTTAGCAGCCACTCGATGAAGAAATATCCGAGGACATCATGAATTACCTGAGTATGTTACTGCTCCAAATGTCACATGTAGATTTTTTATGAAGCATAGAAAATCTAAACCGAGCTACCTGGTAAACGAAATATCAGTGTCACATGTAGATATTTCTGGTGTTGACTCTGAAATACCCTTACAACCACCTTTGCCACAGACAGTCAAAGGCTGGTGAGTGTCTTCAGTCTGATCTATGTCGGTGTCTTTACCATGAGAGCTGCTTCCACAGCTTATGTTTCCTTCTGATAACGACCTTTTAATAAATGACCTGCGTATTAACAAACTGCTTTGCTAACAGCTTTGATACAATTGTCTGGGAAACAGCAAAAGTATCTTCCTGTTCTGGATACTTGATCAGAACAGCAGATTAACTTGAAATACTAATAAACTTTAGGAGGTACATTCTCCTCTTTTTAAATTTGCGGTGGGCACGTAAATCAGAATCATCTTTAACCTTCATATCAGTGAGATGGTTACAACGCAGGTTGACAGTGAAGATGGGCATAAAAACAGTGAAATTTCATGGATCAGCATGATATTATAAAACCCAAATATTGGTTTTACAATGTTTAAAACTTTAGTAAAATTAATTTGGACAACAGAAACAAGCCACGGCCTGGAACAGCGTGACAACATCAAGATTGTGCTATCCACCGTGACACCGGCCATGGCACAACCAACTGCAGCGCTCTCCGCCCGGAAGTGGCAGATCTTCTCAAACATGGGCACCTGACACACTTGCTGTCAGATAAATTTAAGCATCGGTTTTCCCGTCCCAAACTTTGAATTAACTTCAGGAATTTATCACATGTTGCACAAACCAAAAGGCCATTTTAGAGCCAACCTGTAAGCTTCTATACACATCTACTTCTCTGATCTGACCCCCAAAAAAAAGGCCAACTAATGGCCCCACAATATGTTCTCCTATTTTATAAAATATACATCTTCTTTTCATCTTTGTAGTCGGGACGTCCACCCCATTGAACAGAGTATAATGATGTGTCATAAATTACCGAGAGCACAACTTAAACAGTTCAATAACAATTTTTAATAATTCAATCGTCAGAAAATGAAAAAATTATGTAGTACAAACAGAACCTATATAAAGGAAGCAAGTTGAGAATGCACTCATAGAAAAGGATCACGCATACCTAGAACTTTCTGCGGTTAGACTTGATTCGTGCATCCTAACATCATAGTGCTGTTCTGGATTCAGTTCCCACAGAGATGGCTTTCCCTCTTGTGGCTGGAAATGGCCCAAGAACCTGGATATGGCACCACATTACTCATAATTTTTTCAAAATTGCCCGTATCTTTTTGGAATAACAGCCTCATGGAACTTATTGTGATAGAAAGTATTCACATACACATTAATGGCATCTTGTTTCTCAGGGTCCATGTACGCATTGCTGTAGTAGCGCTGAAGCGATCTGAAGAATTCTTGAGACCTTGTTGTTGCTTTCCATTGGCCTCGTATTTCTGAAAAAATCTGTTTGGGTTCCATATTCATCACTACGTTAGATGGTAACAGTGAGAATTTGATAAACGAAGAAGAAGCTACGCTTCAGTAGTGAAACAGTATGCTAATGTTTAGTCACAAGCAAAAAACTGGAGCATCAAAACCTGAACCGTGAACCACTAGCCCTCTGGGATTCCTCAGTTATCAAAAAAATATTTCTCCACCATCGCATCCACTAACATGAAGATATCTTATAGGAAATACATCATGAACTTAAATGGAGTGAAAGATCTGCTTCCACGGAACCAACTCATTACTATAGTTTCCATCAGAAGCCTGCACAAGAAAATTGCAGAATTTCTTGTAAATAGACAAGATAGATTACCTTGTTATGTGCAGCAGAGCCACCATATTGTAGTGCAAGAGTGTCTCCCATTTCTTCGTAGATCCTCATTAGGTCATGTGCTATAGGAGAATGCGGATCAATGTTCTCCACATCTATAAAGCCTAAGGCATGCAGCTGATGGGCCAGTGAGACCAGCCCATACGCATACTGACCAACATTTGTGCGATCCAAACAGTCTATACAATTCGTTCTTAAGACTCCCTTTTGGACTGTTGAAAGTTTGACATAGTAAGCTCCATGCAGATCATCACTCCCATTGTCCACTTCAACATCCACTTCATAGAGGTCCTTTACAACATGGTCTCCACTACTGTCGCAGCTGCATCAAATAAGATCAACATGAAAAGGGAAAGAAAAAAAAGGAGAATTGATGCTCTTGAGAGGGAAGCAAACACGAAGTGGGCATAACGCAGGTAAAAAGTTATCTTTAGCAGAAATTTTTCAAACTTCAACTACTGAAAAATACTCAAGAAAACAGGTGAACATCAAGTTTAGCTTTAGCTTTAGGGGTCTCTCTCTCTCTCTCTCTCTCTCTCTCTCTCTCTCTCAGAGAGTGTGTGTATATTGCATGAATTGATCCAATCTTTTACGCATTGAAGCGAAAGAAGAAAAAAAATAACCAGCTTGCAGCAAAACTATACGCTCCAGACTGAGGTTATATTTAACTAATGCCTCAACTTATGTCCCAACCAACACATGTTGAATGCGAAGATACAAGAAAATCTGAATGAACAGCTAAGTTCTGTAGCACAAGCAGTGTTCCACAAGGAGTTCCTAAGTAATATGATAATTGAGAACAATTAACTCACACGAACTGATAAACTAAACTCTTTAAGACGATAATTTGATTGGCAAACACACCCGATGGATGACAGCTTTAGCAATTCCCCACTTCTTGATGTAGGGATTAGCTGACAATGGAAAAGGCCTGTTAACTCCAAAGCATTAACGGCCACCTCACCTAGACGTATCAAGGCCTTTGTAGCTTTGCTGTAAGAGAGATGCCAAATTGTCATGAAACCATAGATCAGTACGACAGATAAACAAAATAAGAACAACAATTACACAGGAAACATCAAAGATAGAGGCAGCAACAGCATACATTCTTGGGTGTTTGTTTAGATCCCAGTGAAGAAATCTCAAGCGGTTGTCCTCATGAAGATCTTTATTTATGAAGTCAATAGCATTAGCAAATTCTGCACGAAGAATCGTTTCTCTGGGCCTCTTCTCACGAGTCTGTTAACATAAAAAATAAATAACAAATAAAGCAAGAGGGAGAGTCTGAGAAGGTCAGAGAACCGCTTTGTAATGAAAAAAGTAAGAATAATGGATTGAATACTGAAGCCTGCAAAAAGTTACCTTAATTAAATTTAGTATAATAACTGGATTTCCATATCTTTGAACAAGATCTTCAAAGTGAAGTTTGGTGGCTTCAAACTTGAGGTCCTTCCTAGACACTAAAGGGTAAGAGAGTTAACAAAAATTTGAGCAAATGGATACTCGAAAAAATCTCAAGTGCCTTTTGGACGTACATATGATGTCAGGTTTTATATTCAAACGTGAAGTTTCCTGAGACCAGAAAAGAGGTATTGAACCACGGTTCTGTACAACAGCGCTTACTCCAACAGGGGACCCTTCACGTACATTTTCGAACACAATCTGTTCTGTCTCGACGTCATTTGCTACATGACCCTTCTCATTTACTCCTCTTTTTAAATATCTGTGTGAAATAAAAGGAATTAAAACCCCACAACAAAAATTGTTAAGCACTTACGATGTTGAGGTCACATTATAACAACAAAAATGGTTAAGCACTTACTGATGTTGAGGTCACATAATATATAATGCCTATCACATTATGCATTCACATGAAAAGTAATTAAAAACATTTAAGAGGTGCGAGAGCTTTCTACATAATTTGGTGTGTACCTTGTTCCAGTCCACTTGCCAGGATTTAAAATGGCTAATAAATTTAGCACAATGCAAGATCTATCTAAAATGCAATGAAATTAGTGAATAGTAGGAAAAGGATGATATATGTTTGAATTGTACAAACCTGGTACCAGCATAATGACGAGAACGTCTAGCAATTAGGGTTAAGATGAAGTCCTGTGCAGAAATAGTAAGTGTAACCTGTTCCACGAAACACGAGAAAATGATAAACTGTTGAAAGTACAATTCCATTTATGGTGCCATTTAATAGGTAAAGCAAACATAAAATGTCACAAAGATATATTCTGAAATAAAATCATAAGCTATTTATATACAATTGAGTACTCTAACTAAAACAACAAACATATAGCAATATGGTATATCATATCAAAATGGCATCTTGCCCAACTACGTTAGGTAGGATTTAGATTTCTGCTTACGCATATAAATTTAGAAGAACAATTTCAAACAGAAAATACCTGTTTAAAGAACCCATAGACTAACGCAACAGTCCAGAGAGTATTTTGGAGCTGATTGTGGATTCCGCGAGTTAAGAATTCATTCCATACAAACATTGTCTCATAAAGGGTGAGTCCTGTCTCTGAGTTGCTCAGATTCTTTTGAAAACTAATCATAATAGGATAGGAGTAGCTGAAAAAGAAGTCCTTTGTGAGGTCCACCATGTGCAGGAGCTTTTGATATCTGTTTCCCGAAAAGAAGAAAAGAAACAAAAAAATGAACCAAAAGAAAAAAGTGAGTTAACATAAATCTGATGCAGCAACTAAATAGAGGGGTGGGGAAAAAGTTTTGAAATAAGCAATATGAAATAAAAATTTCAATATGTGTGCCACTGGAATCCTGAAGATACCTTGTCTCATTCAACATGTAAAAATTTGCCCCTGTAGTTTTGTAGGAAATAAACTGGCAATGGGCTCTATGAATGACTTAGCTATAAAATGCTCAACTACAGAATTTCTCAGTATACTCTTTCTGCGAGCATCTGAATGACTCGGTCAAACATGAAATCCATTGGGCAGTGAATGCGTTACAAGGAGTATTGCTTAAATAGTATAGCAATTACCTCAATAACATAGGACTTCTTACAGAATGCAAAGTTCAATAGTCACCAAACAGAAGAATATTAGAAGAAAACATCGATAACAGTTATATAAAGATACAAAGAAATCAGAAGTGTTTTCGTTGCATTATAATGCCTTCCTAAAAGTTCTACGGACATTTTACATTTACATGCAGAATTGACTAAAGACCTGTTCTCATCCTTAGAATAAGCCATATTGGAAAGCACAGTAGAGTGCGGAATTGGGAACATCTCGCTCTTAGTGATAGCATAAACAGCATGACCACATATCTTTCCAATCTTCCTTCTTTCCGTGATAACCAGGAAGTAATAAGGTCCCAAAAACTTTATAAAACCTAGAAGAGGAAAAGAAACATCAGTTTGCGTCAAACATCATCACACATCTAATAAAAGGGTGACATTTCGAAAGTATAATATACCAATAATTCCGTAGCAGCGAGAAACAAATTTAAGCCCTCCAGTAGAGGTGTTTCCTTCATGTATTCTTTTTAGGAGGTCTAAGCATTCAATTTCTGAATATGACGTAGGATCTTCATGAATGATTAGTTCCGAAGGTTCTAATCTGTCAATCTTTAATACTTTCCAAAAAGTTCTGGTCTTATCCCATCCAACCATGTAGAAGTTCTGTCCCATATAAAAGTAAGTTAAATATCCCTCAAAACACCAATTAAGGTAACTTCATAATCTTCACACAGATCGAGTAATAGATATAACGACAAAAGTAATTAATGACTTTAAAACTGCGCAAAACGACACATTTAGGCAGATTCAGCAAGTTCAGCATAAGAGAGAGATACAACCTACCAAAACGGGAAAAATAACTAAGGGCCAGATTGTTTCGAAGCTATAGTCCTACATTCTCGGAGAGCAGATACACTGAATACTAGACGGGTAAACAGCATGTGAGTCGGTACCTAAATCCGTACTCCATAGTATTCATCACTCATTATTGATGCATTCATTAACTTAGCAACAAGAAAATTAATGCACCTAGCAAACTGGACACGAACAGGGGCTCGAACAAAACTAAGAGCACACCAATAAAACCACAGAGTTGATCAAAACAGTGAAATTAATTTATCTCTTGAGATCGAAAAGTTAATGACCATATGGCGATCTAAAATGAAAGAGTTGTACAAACCATGTGAAGAGTACAAGTCAGCATTTTGAGAAATATTTACTCTCTCTGTCCCAATTTGTTTGGCATGTTTTGGCAAAGTCATTAGACAAAGTATTAGGGCAAAATCAGACTAGATCAGTTTAAGTTAAATTAAAACACAATCTCGGAGATTGTTTTGAAGCAGTAGCCCTAGAATCTAGGGGAGCAGATACGCTGAACGCTAGGCTGGTAAAAAGCACATGAATTGGTACTAATCCATACTCCATAGCATTTATTACTCGTTATCGATGCATTCATTAACACAGAAACGAGAAAACTAAAAAAAAAAAGCTTCTAGAACTTATAATGCACCTAGCAAGCTGGATAGCTCGAACAAAGTTAAGGGCACACCAATAAAACCACAGAGTTGATCCAAACAGTGAATCAATATATCTCTTGAGATCGAAAGGTTAATGACTATATGTTCAAACCATATAATTCCGTTAATCTAAAACTACATTTGACAAAACCATTACTCATACGTTCAAACCATATAATTCCGTTAATCTAAAACTACATTTGACAAAACCATTACTCATACGTTCAAACCATATAATTCCGTTAATCTAAAACTACATTTGACAAAACCATTACTCATACGTTCAAACCATATAATTCCGTTAATCTAAAACTACATTTGACAAAACCATTACTCATACGTTCAAACCATATAATTCCGTTAATCTAAAACTACATTTGACAAAACCATTACTCATACGTTCAAACCATATAATTCCGTTAATCTAAAACTACATTTGACAAAACGATTACTCTCTCTGTCCCAATTTATTTGGCATTTTCGGCAAAGTCAACATACAAACTTTCAGACTGGATCAATTCAGATTAACATTTAGATACTCAAACACAAAACGGAGAACATTCTTAGTTGTGATATCAAAACACGGCGAAAAAGAGTAAAATTTTAAACTGTTAGTCCAAGTTCTCCAAATTAGAATGTTTAGTCTTTTAAGTAACAAAGATGACAAAATGACAGCAAATCGTCGAACACATACCGAGCGAGTCTCATAAAGCCGGAATTTTTGCAGATAAAAGCCTCTACTGTTTTCATGTGAATTGATTAAACGCCGTTGCTTGTCATCCGTCCCCATACTTCGCACCTGTTCCAAACATACAGAGAATTCTTCTTTTATTCCATATAAACTTCAGAATCATAATCACAAGCAAAAACAAAACAAAAACTTGAAATTAAGACTGATAAATCAAAAACAGAAAAGAGCATAAGGAGAAAGAGATCAACCAAGTAAAAGAGTGAATTCTCGCCGACGGTGGAGGAGAGTGGTGAATGTCGGGGTTTACAGATCGGACAAGGAACAGCTCCGGCGACTATGTCCACAAATAAAATGGGTATATATATATATATATATATTATATATATATATATAGTTGGAAAAAAGAGTGTTCAATTTTTTGTACAGCTAAGCGTAAAAAGGAACTTTTCAAAATTGAGCCGTATAATAATTCAATCATCATCATGCTGTCGTTAATTTTCCTGCTTCTGAATTTACTGTTTTTACCTGAGTACCTCTGCATTACGTTTGTGGGCGTTTTGTTTTTATTTTTACTAAAAATAAATTATAAAAAAAAAAAACTCAACTCTTTAACATTTTGATAAAGCTTTGCAAGATAATTTTTGAGTTTTCAGACATGAGTTGTGTCTCGATTATATATGTAAAAAATAATTATGTTTTAATTAGACACTTTTTTCGAAAATAAAAATAAATTTACAAATCACCATCTTGCAAAATGATGCTAATTTAATCATAGGTGTATATATAATTATTTCTTTTACCAAGTGTTATCAAAATAGATATACGAAATCAGAAATAAATTGCGAGTCGGAATAATTTAAGAATGGAGCGATGCTTTTAATGATCTGGCGGTGAACTTCTTCTGCTAATTGAGTGCTCTCATAGCCGTGTAGGAGGAAAAGATCGATATCATAGGGCTCATCAACTAGATTTTATGTGGGAACGGTATATTTGTGGCGCGAAATTAATTAATGACTTGTGGCGCGAAAAAAATTAAGGGTAAAATAATTATTTAGTTATGCATTATAACTGTTTGCCAGATTAGCATGATGTACAGTATCTAGAATTGGATTACACCAATATATTGGAAAAAGAGATTACATCAATATAAAGGAAAAGGGAAACGCTTGTCATGTGTTCAGTAATAATCATAATTATCTTTTAACCAAGTGGTACTAAAATAGATATACAAACTTTGTCTTCTAATTATGTGCTCTCATAACTTTTGGGGGAAAATTGACATCACAACATATTCATAACGCGAAATTAACCAATGACTTGTGTCGCAAAATTAATTATTTAGTTATGGATTATAACTGTATATGCTAGATTAAAATGCAGTACACTATTGTAGCATCGGATTGCATCAATTTAATGTGGAAAAAAGATCACATCAATATAACCAAAAAGGGAACTATTACAAGGTTGACAGATTGTACACCAATTTACATTTGGAAAAATTGAATATGTTCTAAGGAATTGGAGAAAATATTATTAATATGCAATAGAATAAAATAGCAGAATTTCTTAATCAAAAAATGAAAACACGAAGTCAAATGATGGCTTAAAAGAAATTGGGCTATCGCTAAAAATAATTGATTAGATTTAATTTACTTTTGGTTCCATGCATGTTTTTAAAAAAATGTTTGAGTTGTTTTTAGTTTTCTAAAAGTATTTTGAGTTTTGTTTTCAAGGTTTATTAAGTACATTCGTTAAAAACAGACACCATTATTTATTTTTAATATATATTTTTATTTTATGAAGCTATATAAAAACTACTACTTACTAGCTATTACTCCATTAAAAAATTGGTTTGAGAGAAAAATATAAACCTTTCTCTTTCTTCAAATAACTGTAGCTTTCTTATTGTCAACTGCTATGAATTGATTATTTCTCAACTATCATATCAAGACCTTGCAAAATATAAAAATTTCGTTTCCACACAAGAATGATTTTTGAGAAAAAGTCTCAACTTTTAAAAATTGGTGATGTTTATTTGTAATAATTTTTAATTCTGCAAACATTTAGTAACCTGCTGAAAATTATGCGTTACTCCAACCATGATTTAAAGGGTAAGAACGGAGCTAGAAGGTTACTTATGAATTTGGCTAAATCTAATGATTTTCGTCTAATTCTATATTTGTATTAAAAATTTTCATTAAATATGCATAACAACCAAATTTAAAATTTAACTAGTAACACGTGATATTATTATCCTGAAATTTAGAATAAAAAGAACCCTATGAGAGTCAATCACGACACCTGCCAAGAACAAAGTATTATGATAACAAGTCCATTATTTCTATGATAATAGTAATTTGACACATATTTTAAAAATGAGAGAATTTACCACGATTAGTCCTTTTTCCTTTTTTGCTAAGTATGAAAAGAGATAAAATTAGGAGTATTTAACTTGGTTTATGAAGTAGTTCAACCAAAAGATTATAAATCGTCATGTGTGAAAGTTTAAATTAATCTTGTGACTTTCTTCTTCCTCGATTAAATATATAGAAAGGTCGACATAAGCATAATGATATCAATTGTTCTATCAATTACGTACCTTTATTATTTTGATTATTCTTGTAATCGATACATGTATACGGCTAAAATCGAGGAGTTCGATTTTACGATATTACGACATTCCATAGCCCGTATCCAGAAGGCTCGAGGCGCAGCTCGAGGTTCGACACCGAGGGTTCTCAACGTTTGACCTCGGGGCAGTACAAATCGGTGGCTATGATGGACAAATGGGAAATTTCCAAGGTACGTGATTAAAGCTTACCAAGTCTATTGGGCTAGTACAAGCCCGTACCGTGGCATTAAATGGCTGTACCAGTCGCATATCTTTATAATAAATACATCTGTACTATATTGGGATTCCCCCTCATATACAAAACGGACCCTTATTATTTTGTAGGACATGATATTCAATACAAGAACAAGAACATTCTATGATCTCTAACTTAAACACATTCTTCCTTGATTTTATTGCTTACGTTTATTCAATTGCTTACATTTATTGTGTTTCGTTGATTGTTTTTCATTTATTACTCATCATTGATCATAAAGAGACCTCATCAAAGCTCTTAGAATTGTTAGTCCTTCATCGGCTATCCATAGTCTAACGCTTTAGCTCGACCCCGAGGCCCAGTATAGGCTAGCTCGAGACCCCGATTCTCGGCTACTCGGTTTGCATAGTGTTCTACCTTCAAGCTCTTACCTTATTTTCTAGTCTCACGCTTAGCATCTATTGCCTAACAACTAGTATAAAAATAAATCATGTATTTTTAGAACCACAAAATTAAATCTAATTGTAATTACCATTTTCAAGGTAAATAGTTTGGCGCCCACCGTGGGGCTAAAAATAATAGTGATTGTTTTCGTGTTGGTTTACTAAATAACACAAGTTATCCTTCACACTTTTTCTTGTCCAAGAATCTTTGATTTCGGGTCAAAATATCTAACTCAGTGAATGCACATGAAAACAACGGTCCTGAGGACCATGGGGAGAATGGTGTAGCTGTTCCAAGTATCCGTGTACCACCGAAACCTGAGGATGCACGAGAACCAATTCTCGTGGATGTGGTCTCATGCAACGCCCAATGCGTCGATATAAGCTCCCACACTAACAGGAGTATATGCCAAAAAAATCAACAAGAAGCTCAAAAAACCCCGGCTCGGGAGGAACAAGAGGTTAGCTTTCACGTTATCTTTGAGATGTTACAGGCACAACAGCTGGCAATTGCTCAACTGCAAAGCCACCAAAAAACTCCAAGCACGGCAGCACCGTAAATGATTCCTCGAGCCGAACAGGTACCGAAAAGATCAAGCAACAACAGATCACCAGCCAACCCCGTAATTATAAAGATGCTCAAGGACCTCACAAAGAGGATTGAATCAGGCGAAAAGAAGATAGAAGCCAATGACAAAAAGATGGATACCTACAATTCAAGGGTCGATTGAATTCTGGGCGCACCCCCGATCCTGAAGGGTGTAGATTCAAAGAAATTCATACAAAAGTCATTCCCACAAAATGCTGCTTCAAAGCCCATCCCGAAGAAATTCAGAATGCCCGATCTTCCGAAGTACAACGGAACCTCGGACCCAAATGAGCACATCACTGCTTACACTTCTGTGGTGAAGGGCAATGACCTGAAGGACGACGATATTGAATCTGTCCTGCTAAAAATGTTTGGAGAAACACTTGCAAAAGGGGCCTCGAATTCAATAGACTTGTTTGCCATGCTGGAAGATTCTTTTATAAAGGCACACGCCGGTGCCATAAAGGTTACTACAAGGAAATTCGACGTCTTCAAAATCAAACAGAGGAAAAACGAGATGCTACGAGAGTTTGTATTAGGCTTTCAAATGGAGCGAATGGAATTACAACCAGTCTCCGATGGCAGGGCAGGGCAGGCCTTCACCCAAGATTTTAACGAACGAAGCTCGGTGGCTGCGAAGCAGCTGAAGCAGAACTTGGTTGAATATCCCGCCGTGACTTGGTCGGATGTCCACAATCGATATCAATCAAAGATTAGGGTCGAGGACGACCAACTAGGAGCCCCCTCGGGCTCGGTATATCCTAGAAGGCTCTTGGAAAAAGAACCAAGGCCAAACAAGGAAAGGTATCAACCAAACACTGAAGATCAAAAAAACGCCCCAAGGCGTAACATACCCCAAAATGGTCGAAGGACAGATTGAGGTCAGAATCCTCGGGGACTCATAATCGTTGGACGAATCGACATCCCACAGGAACCCATTGTCAAAAGAACAAAAATATCCATCACTAGGGAGAAGCGAACTCAAGGTTACATACCCCAGGACGCTCTCACATTCAGCGACGAGGATATCGAGGCCCTGTCTCAGCCTCATAACGACGCCTTGGTAATTTCTTTTCTTGTGAATACATTTCAAATTAAGCATGTACTTGTGGATCCAGGTAGCTCGGCCAACATTATCAGGCCGAGGGTGGTGGAGCAGCTCGGACTGCTCGACCAGATCGTGCCCACCTTTTGAGTCCTCAACGGGTTCAACATGACAAGCAAAACTACAAAAGGGGAAATCACCATCCCGGTCAACGTGGCAGGCACAACCTAAAATGTCAAGTTTCATGTCATCGAAGGAGATATGAGGTACAATGCCTTGCCCAGAAGACCATGGATAACATTGCATGAGAGCAGTATCGTCAACCCTTCATCAAATGATGAAGTTTCCAACAAAGGACGGAATAAAAACTATATACGGGGGGCAGCATGAAGCGAGAGATATGTTTGCGGTGCACGACATGGCACTGGCATCGACACCTTCAACATCGAATGAGCCAAAGAATAAGCAAACAACAAAGTAGCAATCACGAGCTACATTCTCGGCTGCACCTGAGTCAATTAGCGAAGGACTGTGCCACGTCCCTGGAGCAAACATTTGAAGAATATCGAGGCTCGAAGCGTCATCACTACTAAGGTATAACTGTCTCCCTTTTTTATTTACGTTTTACACTAACCTATGTCCAGGAGTCCGATTAGAACAATCGAAGCACTCTCCAGCTTGAAGACCTTAGGTTAAAGCATGCATTGCACTCTTTTCCTTCGATCGAATTTTATCCTAAGAAGGGTTTTATGCAACATTTATATGATACCTAAGGAGGACTTAACAAGTATTCAAGGCTTCTCTTCAATCAACCTCAAAAACTGGGGAGGCATCCCCCCGGGAGATCACCTTCTCGAAGAAGTCAAGATGAGCCAAAAAGGGTCTTGATAGGAAAATGATGTATAGGGCCAAACGGTCGAATGAATCTTGCCCGTAGAATAATTGAACCCTTGACGAAGAAAATATGTATACTTGTACCAAGTAATCAAAGGAGTATCTTTTACCACCAAAAATGCTTCGCGCTTCAAAGAAGTCTGCTATTTTTGCAAGAAACAGCTCCAAGGCCAGAAACTTCCCGAACACTCGGGGACTGACATCAAACACTTGAAGCGGTAAGACCTCTGGGTCGGAAACTTCAAACTCGTAATCCCTCAACGAGGCAACATCAAAGTTTACAAGAACGGCTCCAGAGCCAAAAAGGCGCTCGATGTCTCGAGGATTGTCGCCGACTGTCACCCATCGAGCTGTCAAAAACTCGAGGCCATAAGGCCCCGTGCGGGCAACCTCGAGCTCATAAGACCTCCATAAGTCAATACCAAATCTGTAAAACCTCAAGCAAGGCATGAATTATACTTGTGCCAAGTAACCCATCTATAAAACCACAAGCAAGGCATGAATTATACTTGTGCCAAGTAACCTATCTGTAAGACCTCAAGTAAGGCATGTTCAAATTTATAAGACCTTACAAAAGGCATAATCCTGATCTTAAAGTTAAGGCTATATATTCAAACTTGTAAGACCCTTAAAAAGGCATACCCTCGATATAGACGCCGAAGCTACTCCACTCGGGGACTAAAAGGCTACAACCAAACAAAATGACTACGATCATAAGGCTCCGGCCAAACTAACGCGACACGGGGATGCCCGACCGTCGCCATAAAATCACAGGCCTTCAATTGCTTTGAAAATACTTCGAAAAATAACTGGTAAATCAGGCTACCCTCGGCATAAGCAAAAGAGCTTTGATCATGTCAACTCAAAATAATAGGCTTCGAAACAATTCCGCCATCGAGCGAAATATCCCAAGGCACTCATTCATCGCTGCATAACGGCTCACAATCGAGGTTCTTGTCGAACCGATGAAGAGTCGGGCGAGCAAAACTTCAAAAAAGTCTTTAAGAAGGGACAAATAAAGCCTATATTAAAGGTCGTACCAATCCAACGCGTAAGAGCCTAAGCAGTAACCTATATTAAAGGTCGTACCAACCTAACGCGTAAGAGCCTAAGCGCCAGCCTATATTAAAGGTCGTACCGACCCAACGCGTAAGAGCCTAAGTGCCAGCCTATATTAAAGGTCGTACCGACCCAATGCGTAAGAGCCTAAGTGCCAGCCTATATTAAAGGTCGTACCGACCCAACGCGTAAGAGCCTAAGCACCAACCTATGTTAAAGGTCGTACTGACCCAATGCGTAAGAGCCTAAGCGCTAGCCTATGTTAAAGGTCCTACCGACCCAACGCGTAAGAGCCTAAGCGCCAGCCTAAAAAGCTCGATTCGATCCTGAAACAGTTAACTAAAAAGTGCCTAAGGGCAAATGCGTAAGAGCCTATGGGTCAGCCCAACAAGCCTTAGGCCTGATTTGTAAACCTAAGGGTCTTACCTCGAAGTTTGATTCATCTGGCTAATCATCGACAAACATCAAAATTCAAAACAAAGGAATACATACACAAGCAAAAGGAAATTCATGAAAGATGAAACCGAAAGGTTTCCTTTTATAAGTATATGTGAAACAACACGAGGCTTCATTTACAAAGTTCTCTAAAAACACTGTACGCAGAATCAAAAAGAAAAAAGCCTAGTCTACTTTCCCATCGGTGACTACGTCTCCATCTACCTCCTCCTTATTATCCTCAGCGTCGGATACAAGGAACTTGGCATTGTATTCATCCGCCTTGGCTTGCGCTATCTCTTCCGAGATATCGAATCCCCTTGCGTGGATCTCCTTGAGGGTTTCCCTCTGGGATCTACACCGGGCATATTCATTACTTTTTCTCTCCCGATCGGAAGCCCCTCTCAAATCAACCTAAGCATCGGCAACGTCTTTTAAATAGACGGCCACTTTCTTATCAGCCTTAGCTCGAATCTCTTCAGCTTCAGCCCGGGCATCCACGACCTCGGGCTTCATCTTCAAAAGGTCAGACTCGAGCATTGCAATCATGCTTTTCTAGACCGAGGTGTTTTCACGAGCATTTTGGAGTTTCAACTCGAGGGCAGAAGCCTTGGCCAAAGCATTCTTCTAGGCCGCAACTTGGGCATCTGCTTGAGCCTTTAGCTCATTACACTCATACTTTGCCTGACCAACTTCTCTGTGATGACCCGGCCCGTCGTCACGTAAGTTACCGCCTCGTTTCCCTCATCTTATGTTTCTTTATGCTTCATTATCGGTATTTGAGGTGATCGAGTCGAATTGGATTGGTTCTAGAAAGAAATGAGACACTTAGTCTCTTTAAGGAAAGCTTGTTTTGAAAAAGTCAACTGGAAGTTGACTATTGAGTTAGAGGGCTCGGATGTGATTTCAGGTGATTCGGTTAGCTTCGGGGATGATTTGTGACTTTGGAGCGTGATCGGAAGTAATTTTGGAGGTCCGGTGTAGAATTAGGCTTGAATTGACGAAGTTAGTATTTTGGCGAATACCGGTTGATAGGTGAGATTTTGATCCGAGGGTCGGAATGGAATTCCGAGAGTTTCTGTAGCTTCATTAGGTGATTTTGGATATGTGTGCAAAGATTCAGTTCATTCGGAGGTGTTTTGGATGGGTTTTTGATCAAATGCGTATTTCGGAAGTTTTAAAAAACTTAGGCTTGAATCCGATGTAATTTGATGATTTTGGTGTTAGTTGAGGTGCTTTGATGATTGGAGCAAGTTTGAATAATGTTTTAAGATGTGTTTGTACCTTTGTTTGAGGTCCCTGGGGCCTCGGGGTGATTTCGTATGGCTAACGGGATGAAATTCAAGTTGAGGAAATGGCAGATTTTGCTGGTATCTGGTATGCTCGCTTCTGCGGAAATGGACCGCATAAGCGGTTTTGCAGAAGCGTAATCTTGGTCGCAAAAGCGGTCTGGAGCTGAGTTGGGTAGTTCCGTAGAAGCGGAACACATTTTGCTTAAGCGAGTCCGCAGAAGCGGACAGGCGGTCGCAGAAGCGGGTTTGGCCTAAAGGTGAGGTTCCGCAGAAGCGGAAATTGGTGTCGCAGAAGTGGCCCTGGAGTTTTAATGAAATTATGCATAAGCGGACAAAAAATCGAAGAAGCGGTTGCGCAGAAGCGGTTATGCAGAAGCGGTTACGCAGAAGCGGGCATGGGGACCGCAGATGCAGAAACCCCTGAAGCCAGTAGGAGTTTTATATTCATTTTTGTTCCGCGAGGGTTATGTTATTTTCACCATTTTTAAACGAGCTTGAGAGCTATTGGACGGATTTGAAGGGGGATTTCGACTAGGTGTGATTGGAGGTAAGTCCCTTGGCCTAAATACATAAAATTATGATAGATTTAACATGAAAATGGGTTGAAATTCATCAAAAAAAAGAGTGAAGCTAGGGCTTGGGAACTTAGGGTTTTAAAAATGGAAATCGAAGGGCCAAATGGACTCCGATTTTGGTAAACTTGATATGTATAGACTCGTGGCGAGACGAAAAATCCGGTGATGTGAATTTTGTAATTTTTTGAGAAGTGGGCCCGGGGCTCGAGTTTTGCCAACTTCGTGATTTTTGATATTTTTCGAATCTTTTCGATTGGGTTATGATTCATTAGCCTATTGTGACGTATCCCTTGTGGTTTTAGTGAAATTCGACGCACGAGGAGGTCGATTCGAGAGGAAAAGGCATATCGAGCTAGACTTTTGGCCGGCTAGAGGTGAGTAATGACTTTAAATGATGTCCTGAGGGTTTGAGACCCCGAATTTGCATAACTTGGTGTTGTGCTGAGATGGGACACACGTTCAATGACGAGCGCGGGGTCATTTACCATTGGGGATTGTGACTTGGTCCAGTCCGGATGCTATTTTACCGCGTGCTAGCTATGACTTGTTGTTTTTCACTATGATTTGGGCTTATTGCCATAATCGAGGCGTATTGCCGACTGTTTGAACTCCTTATGAGCTATCATCACTGTTTTCCTTACTATTTGAAGTATTATTTGAACTCGGTCCTTTTGAATTACACTGTTTCTGAACTCAGCTATATTTTTACTCAAACTTGGAGTTTTTAGTGATATTTGAACTATTGTTTGAGCTGAGTATTATTATTTTATTGATGCCCGAGGGGCTTTTGATTATTTTGGACTGATTGAGGCCGAGGGCCAGGTGTGAGGATTACTATGAGTGATGTGAGGAGGCTTCCAGGCCTCGAGTGTTATGTGAGGAGCCTTTCAGGCCTCGAGTGTTATGTGAGGAGGCTTTCAGGACTCGAGTATTATGTGAGGAGGCTTTCGGGCCTCGAGCGATATGTGAGGAGGATTTCAGGCCTCGAGTGCATTGTGAGAAGTCTTTCAGGCCTCATATTGATATGTTCAGGCTTTCAGGCCTTATTTATAGCGCTTGGTTTGTAGGAGCCCCTCCGGAGTCTGCACACCCACAGTGAGCGCACGAGTACCCATGTGATTGAGAGTGAGCCCGAGGGGCTAATGTTGTACTGTGTGATTGATACTAAGCCCGCGGGGCTGATATTGTGTTGAGAGTTGATATTACGCCCGAGGGGCAGGTTTCTGAGCATCTCTTACTGGTTGTGAATATTTGTTTAAACTGTTTTTAAAGAGAATTCTTGCTATATTTCACTGGTTTTTACGGTTTAATTGATTTTACTACTTGAGATAGCATTATCTGTGCCGTCATGGGATTTTATGTTCTCAGTCATTATTTATTTTTATTACTCAGTGGGTCAGAGTACTCACATTACTCCCTGCACCATGTGTGCAGATACAGGCATAGCAGAGTTCGTTCCTGAGCGCTGATTTCCTTCCAAACCAGGCAGACCAGGAGTGAAGAGGTAGCTGTCGACGTCCACAGCCCCGTTTCTTCCTTATCTTCTGCATTTTCATTTATCTTCGGACTATGTTCCTAGTTCCAGACTTGTAGTATTTTATTAAACTCTGTAGTAGCTCGTGACTTGTGACACCCCGATTTCGTGCTGGATTCAAGATGGTATCCCTGTTTATCACTTTTATTCCTCATTTATGGTTACATTATCCATGTTTTAGACTTATTCATGCTAAATGTCTGTTAAAATGAGGTGTTATTGTTTCGTTGGCTGGCCTTGTCTCCACGAGAGACGCCATCATGACCAGTGGGAATTGGGTCGTGACAAGTTGGTATCAGAGCCTAGGTTACTAGGTCTCATAAGTCATGAGCAGGTTTACTAGAGTCTCGTGGATCGGTACGGTGACGTCTGTATTTATCCTCGAGAGGTTGCAGAACCCTTAGGAACACTTCACATTCTTGAAATTCTTGTCGTGCGACTTTGTTGATCCGAGAACTAAACTTCTGTGTTCTATTCTCTCGCAGATGGCCAGGACCCGCGCTACAAGACGAGACAGACGACCATCGGTACTATTTACTGAGGGCACTAGAGACCGTGGACGCGGTCGTGGTCGTGGTAGGGGCAGAGCCGCGAGGGCAGCACCTGTTGCTCTACCAGTTGCCCCGGCTCAGGATCAGGCCCCAGCTGCAGACATTCCAGCAGCACCTGTTCAGGCACCGGCGGTGCCCATTGTGATTCCGGGTCTCCAGGAGACCTTGGCACAGATACTATTAGTTTGTACTGGCCTAGCCTAGGTAGTTTCAGCCACTACTACAGCAGCTACTTCTCAGGCAGGGGGAGGCAGTCAGACCCCCACTGCTCGCACACCGGAGCTGGTGGTTCAGGGTTTATAGACACCGGGAGCAGCTCCAGCTCAGCCGGTTGTACCAGTTCAGGATTTTGTGGTTCCAGCTATGCCAGACGATGAGCAGCGTCGTCTTGAGAGGTTCAGTAGGCTCCAGCCTCTAGTTTTTAGTGGTGCTTAGGGCGAGGATGCCCAGGGATTTCTTGACAAGTGTCAGCGTATGCTTCGGACGATAGGGATTTTAGAGTCCAGCGGAGTAGCATTCACCGCATTTCAGTTCACTGGGGCTGCCTTCACATGGTGGGAGGCATATGAGTGGCGTAGACCAGCAGGTGCAGCGCCTTTGTCATGGCAGGAGTTCTCCACTATCGTTTTGGAGAAGTGGGTACCACAGTCTCAGAAAGAGGAGCTACGTAGGCAGTTCGAGTGGCTTCGACAGGGGGACATGACTGTGACCCAGTATGAGGCGAGATTTTGTAAGCTAGCCTGTCATTCCTCCTGGATAGTTCCGACCGATAGAGAGAGGATCAAGAGGTTTGTAGATGGACTTAACTATCACCTTCGTGTTCTGATGACTAGAGAGAGGGTTCTGTGTATTTCCTTTGAGGATGTTGTTGATATTGCTCATGATATTGAGACGGCTCACCGTTAGGACAGAGAGGAGAGGGAGGCCAAGAGGCCTCGAGGTTCTGGTAGCTTCAGTGGTGCTCCGTCTAGGGGTCAGTTCCAGCAGGGCAGAGGTCGTTCATTCAGGCCTCCTCAGTTAGACCGCTCTGAGTATCATGGGTTATCTTCCGCCCGGGGTCATCAAGGTTATTAGTAGAGTCAGCGATGTCTTAGCGCTCTTTCGGCACAGGTATCATCACGAGCTCCATCTGTTCAGGGTTCCTCCAGGCCGAGTGTGTCAGCCAGTCACTCTGGCGCGCAGGGTTCCCTTCAGTCCCATTCTTCAGCACCCGGGAGCTGTTGTGAGTACGGGGAGTTTGGGCACACGTGGAGGCAGTGTCCTCGGCTTTGTGGTAGTCAGTCTCAGTAGAGGGGTCAGCCCTCATCTTCTGGCCCATCTTCTTCAACACCCGCCCCGCCAGCTAGGGGTAAGGGTCAGGCAGCTAGGGGCCGCCCCAGAGGGGGAGGCCGATAGGGTGGTGGGCAGGCTCGCTTCTATGCTCTTCAGGGCCAGTCAGATGCTATTGCTTCAGATGCTGTTATCACAGGTATTATTTCAGTCTGCCACAGGGATGCCTTAGTTTTATTTGATCACAGTTCTACCTATTCCTATGTGTCTTCTTATTTTGCTCATCATTTGGGTACGACCCCGGGGTGTCTTGCTTTACCTGTTCATGTATCCACCCCGGTGGGCGATACTATTATGGTAGACCATGTATATCGGTTGTGTTTAGTGATTATTGGGGGTCTGGAGACTCGGGTTGACTTGTTGCTATTGAGCATGGTAGATGTTGATGTTATTCTGGGCATGGATTGGCTATCTCCGTACCATGCTATTCTAGACTGTCATGTTAAGACAGTCATATTGGCCATACCGGGTGTTCCGAGGATTGAATGGCGTGGTATGACTGACTATGTTCCCAGCAGAGTGATTTCATTCCTAAAGGCTCAGTGGATGGTTGGGAAAGGTTGTCTATCGTATTTGGCTTTTGTGAGAGATGTTGGAGCTGAGACTCCTAGTCTTGATTCTGTTTCCGTTGTGAGGGATTTCCCTGATGTGTTTCCAGCAGACCTGCCGGGCATGCCGCCGGACAGGGACATTGATTTTGGTATTGATCTGGTGCCGTGCACTCAGCCCATTTCCATTCCTCCCTATCGTATGGCACCAGCAGAGTTGAAAGAGTTGAAGGATCAGCTTCAGGAGCTCCTAGATAAGGGTTCATTCGGCCGAGCGTATCACTGTGGGGTGCACCGGTTCTATTTATGAAAAATAAAAATGGCACAATGAGAATGTGCATTGACTATAGGCAATTGAACAAAGTGACGGTGAAGAACAAGTATCCTCTACCCCGCATTGATGATTTGTTTGACCAGCTTCAGGGAGCGAGGGTGTTCTCCAAGATTGATCTCCGTTCAGGGTATCACCAGCTGAAGATCAAGGATTTAGATATTATGAAGACGGCTTTCAGGACTAGATATGTGCACTATGAGTTTCTTATTATGTCCTTTGGGTTGACTAATGCCCCATCCGCGTTCATGCACTTGATGAACAGTGTATTTCGGCCATATCTGGATTCATTCGTGATTGTTTTTATTGATGATATATTGGTGTACTCGCGTAGCCAGGAGGAGCACGCTCAGTATTTGCGAGTAATATTACAGAGGTTGAAGGGGGAGAAGCTTTATGCAAAGTTCTCCAAGTGTGAGTTCTGGCTTGGTTTTGTGGCTTTCCTTGGGCACGTGGTGTCCAGTGATGGCATTCAGGTTGATCCGAAGAAGATAGAGGCGGTGCAGAGTTAGCTTAGACCGACCTCGGCCACAGAGATCCGTAGTTTCCTTGGGTTGGTAGGGTACTATTGCCGGTTTGTTCAGGGATTTTTTTCTATTCCATCGCCCTTGACCAAGTTGACTCAGAAGGGTGTACCATTTGTGTGGTCGGATTAGTGCAAGGAGAGCTTTCAGAAGCTCAAGACAGCTTTAACCACAGCTCCAGTGTTGGTATTGCCATCAGTTTCAGGTTCTTACACTGTGTATTGTGATGCTTCGAGAGTGTGGATTGGATGTGTGTTGATGCAGGAGGGTAGAGTGATTGCATATGCTTCCCGTCAGTTGAAGCCCCATGAGAAGAACTACCCTGTGCATGATTTGGAGTTGGCTTCTATAGTTCACGCTTTGAAGATTTGGAGGCACTACTTATATGGCGTATCTTGTGAGGTGTATACTGATCATCGCAGCCTTCAGCATTTGTTCAAATAGAAGGATCTTAATTTGAGGCAGCGGAGGTGGCTTGAGTTACTCAAGGACTATGATATTACCATTTTGTATCACCCCGGGAAGGCCAATATGGTAGCCGATGCTTTGAGCCGGAAGGCGGTGGTTAGTATGGGTAGCTTGGCGTACATTCCAGTTGGGGAGAGGCCCTTTGCAGTTGATGTCCAGGCTTTGGCCAATCGGATGGTGAGGTTAGACATTTCGGAGCCTAGTCGGGTGTTGGCTTGCGTTGTTTCTTGGTCTTCCTTGTATGACCGCATCAGAGAGCGCCGGTATGATGATCCATATTTGCTTGTCCTTAAGGACAGGGTTCAGCATGATGATTCCAGGGATGTGACTATTGATAGTGATGGCATATTGAGGATGTAGGGCCGGATTTGCGTGCCCAATGTGGATGATCTCCGGGATTTGATATTGGAGGAGGCCCACAACTCGTGCCGCGAAGATGTATCAGGATTTGAGACAGCACTATTGGTGGAGGAGGATGAAGAAGGATACTGTGGGTTATGTAGCTCGATGTCTCAACTGCCAGTAGGTCAAGTACGAGCATCAGAGACCGGACGATGTTCTTCAGCAGATGGTTATTCCTGAGCGAAAGTGGGAGAGGATTACTATGGATTTTGTGAATGGTCTCCCTCGGACTTTGAGGAAGTTTGATTCAGTTTGGGTGTTTGTAGATCTGCTGACCAAGTCCGCGCACGTCATTCCAGTATGTACTACATATTCTTCGGAGCGGCTGGCAGGGATCTTTATCTGGGAGATTGTCCGATTGCCTGGGGTTCCGGTGCCTATTATCTTAGATAGGGGTACTCAGTTCACTTCTCAGTTCTGGAGAGTATTTCAGCGGGAGTTGGGTACACAGGTGGAGTTGAGCATAGCATTTCATCCACAGTCGGACGGGCAGTCCGAGCGCACTATTCAAATATTGGAGGACATGTTGCGTGCCTGTGTTATTGATTTTGGGGGTTCATGGGATGAGTTTTTGCCACTTGCAGAGTTTGCCTACAACAACAGCTATCAGTCGAGCATTCAGATGGCTCTGTATAAGGCGTTGTATGGGAGGCGGTGTAGGTCTCCTGTTGGATGGTTCGAGCCCGGTGAGGCTAGTTTATTGGGGATAGAGATGGTTCAGGATGCCTTAGAGAAGGTGAAGCTGATTCAGGAGAGTCTTCGTACAGCTCAGCCGCGTCAGAAGAGTTATGCGGACCGAAAGGTTCGGGATGTGTACTATATGGTAGGTGAGAAGGTCTTGCTGAAGGTTTCGCCCATGAAGGGCATTATGCGGTTTGGAAAGAAAGGGAAGTTGAGTCCGCGGTTCATTGGGCCTTTTGAGGTACTTAGGAGAGTTGGGGAGGTGGCTTATGAGCTTGCTTTGCCACCCAGCTTGTCTAGCGTGCATCCGGTATTTCATGTATCTATGCTCCGAAAGTATGTTGGGGACCCGTCTCATGTGTTGGACTTCAGCACGGTTCAGTTGGATGATGATTTGACATATGATGTGGAGCCAGTGGCTATTTTGGGTCGTCAGGTTCGAAAGTTGAGGTCAAAGGATATGGATTCAGTGAAGGTGCAGTAGAGAGGTCGGCCCGTGGAGGAGGCTACTTGCGAGACCGAGCGGGAGATGCGGAGCAGATATCCTCTCTTATTTGAGGCTCCAGGTATGTTTCTTGACCCGCTCAAGGACGAGCGTTTGTTTTAGTTGGGGAGGATGTGACGACCCGGCCCATCGTCACGTGAGTTACCGCCCCGTTTCCCTTATCTTATGTTTCTCTATGCTTCATTATCGGTATTTGAGGTGATTGAGTCGAATTGGATTGGTTCTAGAAGGAAATGAGACACTTAGTCTCTTTGAGGAAAGCTTGTTTTAGAAAAGTCAACCGGAAGTTGACTATTGAGTTAGAGGGCTCGGATGTGATTTTCGGTGATTTGGTTAGCTTCGAGGGATGATTTGTGACTTAGGAGCGTGATCGGGATTGAATTTGGAGGTCCGTTGTAGAATTAGGCTTGAATTGGCGAAGTTAGTATTTTGGTGAATTCGGTTGTAGGTGAGATTTTGATCCGGGGGTCGGAACGGAATTCCAAGAGTTGCAGTAGCTCCATTAGGTGATTTTGTATATGTCTATAAAGTTTCAGGTCATTCGGAAGTGTTTTGGTCGGGTTTTTGATCGAATGCGTGTTTTGGAAGTTTTTAAAGAACTTAGGCTTGAATCCGATGATAATTGATGATTTAATGTTGTTCGATGTGTTTTTATGGTTGGAATAAGTTCGTATGATGTTTTGGGATATGTTGGTGCCTTTGGTTGAGGTCCCGGGGGCCTTGTGGTGATTTCGGATGGCTAACGGGATGAAATTCAAGTTGAGGAAATGGCAGATTTTGCTGGTATCTGGTATGCTCGCTTCTGCAGAAATGGACCGCATAAGAGGTTCCGCAGAAGTGTAATCTTGGTCGCAATAGTGGTCTGGAGCTGAGTTGGGTAGTTCCGCAGAAGCAGAACACATTTCGCTTAAGCGAGTCCGCAGAAGTGGACAGGCGGTCGCAGAAGCGGGTTTGGCCTGGAGGTGAGGTTCGGCAGAAGCGGAAATTGGTGTCGCAGAAGCGGCCCTGGCGTTTTAATGAAATTCCGCATAAGCGGACAAAAAAACTGCAGAAGCGGTTGCGCGGAAGCGGGCGTGGGGACCGTAGATGCGGAAACCCCTGAAGCCAGTAGGAGTTTTATATTCATTTTTGTTCCGCGAGGGTTATGTTATTTCCACCATTTTTAAACGAGTTTAAGAGCTATTGGAGGGATTTGAAGGGGGATTTCGACTAGGTGTGATTGGAGGTAAGTCCCTTGGCCTAAATACATGAAATTATGATAGATTTAACATGAAAATGGGTTGAAATTCATCAACAAAAAAAAAAAATGAAGCTAGGGCTTGGGAACTTGGGGTTTTAAAAATGGAAATTGAAGGGTCAAATAGACTCCGATTTTGGTAAACTCGATATGTATAGACTCGTGGCGAGACGAGGAATCCGGTGATGTGAATTTTGTAATTTTTCGAAAAGTGGGCCCGGGGCTCAGATTTTTCCAACTTCGTGATTTTTGATATTTTTCGAGTCTTTTCGATTGGGTTATGATTCATTAGCCTATTGTGATGTATCCCTTGTGGTTTTGGTCAGATTTGACGCACGAGGAGGTTGATTCGAGAGGAAAGGCATATCGAGCTAGACTTTTGGCCGGCTAGAGGTGAATAATGACTTTAAATGATGTCCTGAGGGTTTGAGACCCCATATTTGCACAACTTGGTGCTGTGTTGAGATGGGACACGCGTTCAATGACGAGCGCGGGGTCATTTACCATTGGGGATTGTGACTTGGTCCAGTCCGGATGCTATTTTACCGCGTACTAGCTATGACTTGTTGTTTTTCACTATGATTTGGGCTTATTGCCATAATTGGGGCATATTGTCGACTGTTTGAACTCCTTATGAGCTATCATCACTGTTTTCCTCACTATTTGAAGTATTATTTGAACTCGGTCCATTTGAATTACACTGTTTCGTGAACTCAGCTATATTTTTACTCAAACTTGGAGTTTTTACTGATATTTGAACTATTGTTTGAGCTGAGTATTATTGTTTTATTGATGCCCGAGGGGCTTTTGATTATTTTGGACTGATTGAGGCCGAGGGCCAGGTGTGAGGATTACGATGAGTGATGTAAGGAGGCTTTCAGGCCTCGAGTGTTATGTGAGGAGGCTTTCAGGCCTCGAGTGTTATGTGAGGAGGCTTTCAGGCCTCGAGCGATATGTGAGGAGGCTTTCAGGCCTCGAGTGTATTGTGAGCATGCTTTCAGGCCTCATATTGATATGTTCGGGCTTTCAGGCCTTATTGATAGCGCTTGGGCTGTAGGAGCCCTTCCAGAGTCTGCACACCCACAGTGACCGCGGGTATCCATGTGATTGAGAGTGAGCCCGAGGGGCTGATATTGTACTGTGTGATTGATACTGAGCCCGCGGGGCTGATACTGTGCTGAGAGTTGATATTGCGCCCGAGGGGCAGGTTTCTGAGCATCTCTTACTGGTTGTGAATATTTGTTTCAACTGTTTTTAAAGAGAATTCTTGCTATATTTCACTGGTTTTTACGGTTTAATTGATTTTACTGCTTGAGATAGCATTATCTGTGCCTTCATGGGATTTTATGTTCTCAGTCGTTATTTATTTTCTTTACTCACTGGGTCGGAGTACTCACATTACTCCCTGCACCATGTGTGCAGATACAGGCATAGCAGAGTTCGCTCCTGAGCGCTAATTTCCTTCCAGACAAGGCGGACCAGGAGTGACAAGGTAGCTGTCGACGTCCACAGCCCCGTTTCTTCCTTATCTTCTGCATTTTCATTTATCTTCAGACTATGTTCCTAGTTCCAGACTTATAGTATTTTAGTAAACTCTGTAGTAGCTCGTGACTTGTTACACCCTGATTTCGGGATGGATTCGGGATGGTATCCCTGTTTATCACTTCTATTCCGCATTTATGGTTACGTTATCCATGTTTTAGACTTATTCATGCTAAATGTCTGTTAAAATGAGGTGTTATTATTCCATTGGCTAGCCTTGTCTCCACGAGAGGCGCCATCACGACCGGTGGGAATTGGGTCGTGACATTCTCTCGAAGGCGTTCTAGGTCCTCCGTCTTTCTCTGCAACTGAAGTATCAAATTATTAACCTTCGAGGGTATAAGAAGAAACATTCATCCCCTCAAAACAAAGGTTACCTGTCTCTCGAGGAAGCCTTCGTAGTTCCGGCTTCGACTCGCCTCATATCGCAGGTATACCAACTCCTTCACTTTTTTGTCACAAAGAAGCCTTAGGGATTTTGTCCCCGTCCAAGGCTTTTCGCAACTTAGATTCACGACGGAGCATCTTTGACTTGAGCTTGTCGAAGGCCTATGAAAAAGAAGCTCAATAAGAGAATGAAAGTGCAAAACTGAAAAGCCAATACAGCTGACTAAAACTCACCACAGAACAGAGCCGCTGAGCCCCCTCAAAAGTTGAGCGCACATCTACTAGCCTGGTCTTATCGGCCCCAGTAGAACCACTCCCGATTAGAATATGGTCACTCAAAAGCCCGCTTGATTTAGGCGTCCCCTAGCCTCGAATTTCCCTCGAAGTACCTTCGGCGGGAGAAGAGGAAGGCAGCAGAAAATCTTTATCCCCAGAAGTTCTTTCGACGGGAAAAGAAGACGACGACAAAGGAGGAACTATTTTTCTGAGGTTAGAAGCCTCGGATGCTGCAGGCTCAGCTGACACATCTTCTTTGAGCCTCTGAGTAGGGCTTGCATGGCTATAAGCACTCTCGTCCTTCGAGGATTCCTTCTGTTTGTTATCATTCCTCGGCTCCGAAGCCGACGATCCTTCCTTCTCTCCGAAGGGGCACGGTCTCACCTCAGAAAATTCTCCAATGCATATGGTGATGGAGTTAATACACATAAGAGAAAGTACCTTTCAAAGAAAATAAATCACACAACACGTACCGTGGTATTTTGCCTCCCATCTACCCTTGGACATATCTTGCCACTTACGCTCATCGTAAGTCGAGCAAACTACTAGTTTCCGCGACCAATCTGCTAGGTCGAGAACCTCGTATGGAAGCCACGGGATTGTTGAATAAAAGAGAAGGAAAACGTCTTTACGGAGCCCGCCTACACCATGGACAAAAATAATAAGAACACAAGTGTACCACCTACGTGCGAAATTTCATTTCTCAGGAAATGGCAGGAACTCTGCGGGGATAATATCGATAGTCTGCACTCTGATGAATCGACTCATCCACCCTCAGTCCCCATCTTCTTCATTACTGGCAACAAAGGTCCAGGTGGATCGACGTCGCATAGTAATCAGGCCTCGGTAATGCAAGGGTCGGTACAATCAAATAAGATGGCTAAGGGTGAACTCGAGCCAGGCTTATCTGCAAAGTACCTTATCATCAACACTATCCTCCAAAACGACGGGTGAACCTGTGCTAGGGTAACTTGATATCTTCCACAAAACTCGAGCACGACCCTATAGAGAGGTCCCAATGTAAAGGGGTACGTGTATATGTTCAAAAACCCCTCGACATGGGCCATGATGCTCTCTTTAGGGGAAGGTACGTGCAGTACCGCCTGTCCTCCCCATCCGCAGTCTTTCCTGACTGTCTCAAAGTGTTCCTCCCCTATTGATGAGATGAACCTCGATGCATACTCCCAATGGCCCTGAATATTGGGAGTTCTCTCTAACTTAAAGTCCCTCCTCGAGAAGAAGTACCTTGAAGTTAGCTCACCGGACACCGGCAGTGTACCAATGACCGAGCGCGAAGCAGATGCAGAACTCTCCTCTCCTTTGTAAATGGATTTGGATGTAGCAGCCATTGTTATGGTAAAATAAGAGAAGGAAGATGAAGACTTGGGCGAATGCTTTGAGTTGAAATGGTAAGAGAACTAGCGCAAGGAAGAAGAGCTCTATAAAAGGGATAATTACTTAAAGTAGCAGAATCCTCAGATAAGAAGAAAGCAAATGCATATATAGAGCAAGCGGTGGTTGTTCGCCTATCCTAAAGGCCAATTAATTCTGACCATGTCAGTGCCACTTTTGGGGAAGTGTACCGGTAGGACCACCCTGGCCACTTCGCAACCGCGTCATATTAATGACACTGTCATACAGCGCTCGGAGCTATTAAGATCTCGAGGATCTCTGTTATTACGAGTATCAGCTCTAAAAGAGCTATCAACCTAACCTCGAGATGGTTCCCGATCTCGAGGGTCCCGATTACTCCAAGTATTGTCTCCGAAGAGCCAACATCAAAATTCAAAGGCTAACTTCGCATAAACACTAAAATATAAAATTCGAAGATTTAAGAAGAAGAACCTTTTTACATTTCCAAAAATAAATTTACAAGGGATGACTTTACAAAACCCTCCCCTCCCGAGAAATCCATATACAAAAAAAGAAAAGGGTAAGGCAATGTGAGTCTATTCTTCACCCTCACTACTGTCTGTATCATCTTCGGAACCCTCATCCGAAGTGGCCGAAAATGCTGGTTCTTCCTCTTGGGTTCGGGCTTCCTCAATCTCAACAGAGAGATCGGCACCTTTGGCGCTTGCTTCCTCGAGAGCCTACCTCCTAGCTTGCAAACGAGCATGAGTAACAGCCCGATTCAGCTTCTGCTCGGCCTTCTCGGATATCTCTGTTGCTCGATCATTTGAGGTGGCGGCATTTTCCTGTATGAAGACACATTTCATCGGTCTTAGACTTGGCCATGGATAGTGCAACAACCTCCTTTTGAGCACTCCGAAGAAGATCCTGGGTCGATGCCAACTCCCCCCGCAAAAGGTCTCTCCTCGAGGACATGACCTTATTATGCCTCTTCAGCTCGAGGATCTCCGTATCCTTGGCTGCAACCTCTTCCTGAAGTCGCCCAACCAGGGCATCCCTTTGATCAATCTAGAAAGACGAATCAAGATAGTGAGCATCAAGTTATAAAAATAAAAAAAAATGAGTTCATGGATTCCGTGTTACCTGCTTAGCAAGGCCAGCCCTTTCTTGACGCACTCCCTCCAAACTCACCCGAAGCCCGTTCAACTCCCCCCTTTCGGACAGAGGAGGCCTTCGAATCCTTTAGCTACGAGGTGAGCTTCTCGAGCTCCTTCCCACAACTTCAAAGCTCATCTTGAAGCCTAGAAAAGGTGTGGTCATACATTTTCTTAGCCTGCAACAAAGCGGAGAAGTTAGAAAGTCAGGGGTAAAAATTTGAAGCACAAATAGTATGTCAAGAGTACCACTTACTTTTGAAGCCTCTCAGCCTCCTCGAGAGCGATGGGAGCATCGACATCCGTGTCCTCATCGATACCGACTAAGTAGTCCTCGAGCATATCTTCCTCTCCATAAGAGGCCCCCACGCCGGCGGTACCCGGGTCCTGGGTAACCCTAATTTCCCCCAGTGAAAACGAAGGGCCCAATTTAAAGCCACCTAGGGCATTAATTTTTGTAAGGGTTTCGTCTCGACCCCGAAAAACTTTAGGTTCGGGCCCTCCGGAATTGCCATCCGAGGTTTCATCGATATGGACTGTACCATGTCTGACTTGAAGCTCGGGGACTACACCCAAACTCTCTTCGAGGGTCTCTTCAGCACGGGTTAGGTCCACATCGGCCGCCCCCTACTCGGCGGCCTCGTGCCCAATGGCCTATGGAGTATTCGCACCCCATCTTGCCCTTTATACCAAAGGGTGATCATCATCATCACCACCTTTATCTTCAGTATGGGAACTTGCCACAACAGCCGAAGTCGAGATCGTGGCATTGGTCCGAGGCCTGCGAACTTTGGGTTTTTTTGATTTGGGAGACTCAGCCGACGCCTCCTTCTTCCTCTTCTTACCCTTGCCGGGTTTCGAGGTCCCTTCTTCACCGTAGGGAGATGGTCTCATCGACACACCCTCCCCGAGGCCTACATAATCATGACGTATCAAACTCGCCACCACACAGAATACTCGTAAGGAACTTGGTTAAGATTGCGATAAAAATCATACCGTGGTTCTTGGCATGCCACCGCGTTTTGGCCAAATCACACCAAACACATTCGTTGTAAGGGAAAGCGGAGTCTAATTGTCTGATCCATCCCGAAAGGTTCTGAACTGCGCCGGGGTACCAAACGATAGCTAAATAGTCAAAAGAATATCATTTCAGAATGGGAAAGAAGGAGCAATAAAACGTGCTCGAGGTAGGGACACTTACGCTTCATGTTCCATTCCTCCGGGAATGGCATCCTATCAGACAGGATGATGTCCAATGTCCTTACTCTTACAAACCGAGTCATCTACCCCCGGTCCTTATCCTCTTTGATGCTCGAAAAGGACGTCTTCACAGATCGAGGATGAAGCTTGATCAAACCTCGGGAGAGACGAGGGATGTACAATCTGGCCAAGTAATTGAGGGTGAAGGTCATTCCCTCGACCCGGTTGGAGAAATACCGGAACATGTAAATGATCCTCCAAAAAGAAGGATAGATTTGACTGAGTGTTACTCGGTACTCACGACAAAAGTCAAGAATCATCGGATCTATCTTCGGGGAAGAAGGATCTACAGGACCTAGAGTGAAGGGATATGTATATATGTTGAGGAAGCCGGCTTTGTGGTCTACTATGCTTTCCTCAGGTTTGGGGATCTCTACTTGCACTGCCTCCTCCCATCGGCAGTCTTTCTTTAACCTCTTTGTGTCGGTCACCACGCTGATGTACCAAGATACGGACTCACATCGGCCCGGTGTAGAAGGGAGATTTTCGATGGAAAAATCGGAGACCGTACCGAATTGGCCAGGGATACATTGCTCGACAATTGGAGGTACTTTTGGTTTGCCCTTGGACGTAGGGCTGTGCACGAATTGGATCAGATCAGATTTAGCACATTTCAGATTCGAATTTCGAATTTCGAATTCTAGAAAATGCAATCCGAATTCGATCCGAATTATATCGGATTGGATCGGATTTTAAAGTTTGGATCGGATCGGATTTCGGATCGTATTATGCCTCAAAGTTGCAAACTAATATGTATATTTCTTTGTAAAAGAGGCAATCCATTAAGAAAAATTCATGTTTATGCAATTATGAGAGTACTATGGTGTCAATATAGCTAAATCTAGCAATTGTAAAGGTAATAACTTGGAGGAAGATGTAAAGGAAGTCTGACTATCCGAAATTAAAGTGTAGTATTTATACATTACCTAATAATTTTGGATTTTGGATCGGATCGGATTAAAATATACCGATCCGAATCCGATCCGAAATCCGAAATCCGAAATTTAAATAAACACAATCTGAAGTTCCATCCAATCCGAAATCTGAAATTCGAAATTGAATGGATCGGTTCGAATTTCGGATATCCGATCCAAATGACCAGCCCTACTTAGACGGGCGTGACGAAGAGATGGTGCCCTCTTTATGAGGTATCGTTCTAGAGGTTCTAGCCATAACTATAATAAAAAAAGTTTCTAAGAAAGAGGATGAAGAGCCAAGCACGAAAAGGAGATGAATGCAGAAGACGATGAAGTTAGCTCTGGAAACTTGAAGATATTGTAAAAGTATGAATGACAAACGGTTGAGGTATTTATAGAAGCCATTTGGGCAATGTTCGAGAAGCGGAAAAGTCGAACCAATAACGGTTTGTGGGCTTCTCGATAGTCGTGTTGACAACGACCCCTGCACAGTCTTGAGTCATGGCATTTAATGCTCTAACGGGCTGACGTCATGATAATAGTATCGAAGAGGCAAGAATTCAAGACCGTTTCTTATCATTTTCGTTCTAAGAAACGCGAGGACTATCTGTATAACGCTAAAATCGGGGAGTCCGATTTTACGATCATTACGACATTCCATAGCTCGTCTCTAGAAGGCTAGAGGCGCAGCTCGAGGTTCGACCCCGAGGGTTCTCAACATTTGACCTCGGGGTAGTACAAATTGGTGGCTATGATGGACAAATGGAAAATTCCCAAGGCACGTAATTAAAGCTGACCAAGTCTATTGGGCTAGTACAAGCCCGTACCGTGGCATTAAATGGATGTACCAGCCGCATATCTTTGTAATAAATGCATTTGTACTATGTTGGAATTCTCCCTCATATATAAAGGGGACCCTATCATTTTGTAGGGCACATGATATTCAGTACAAGAACAATAATATTCTCTGCTCTCTAACTTAAACACATTCTTCCTTGATTTTTTTGCTTACGTTTATTACATTGCTTACATTTATTGTGTTTCATTGATTGTTCTTTATTTATTACTCATCATTGATCATAAAGAGATCTCATCAAAGCTCTTAGAACTGTTAGTCATTCATCGGCTATCCATAGCCTAACACTTTAGTTCGACCCCGAGGCCCAGTATAGGCTAGCTTGAGACCCCGATTCTCGGCTACTCGGTTTGCAAGTGTTCTACCTTCAAGCTCCTACCTTATTTTCTAGTCTCACGCTTAGCATCTATTGCCTAACAACTAGCATAAAAATAAATCACGTATTTTTAGAACCACAAAATCAAATCTAATTGTAGTTACCATTTTCAAAGTAAACAATATATTAAAAAATAATTTGATTATATAGTCAGTAAAAAAATAAATCGCCCCAGAAAACATTATAAGCAGAAAAATCGACATACGCATAATATTGTCTCACCTAATTACGATTATTCTTATAATCCAGAGTTTAAGATAACAACATCATTAAATCATATTATAGGAGAATCACACCAAAAGGCATACTATAGAAAAGAGATCTCATAATATAAATTTAACTTTGATTTATCTGAATCAGATTTTCCTTAATCTCAAACCTTATCCGAGTTCAAAACAATAGAAATGCATATATATTCCTTGGCCCCCATCCAGAAAATAATGCTAATGCGAATATGCTATATTAGTTATTCTATATTCAGCAGCAAAATGATGAATTTCTTTTTTAAAATTTTAATATGAAAAGGGTCAAAATTGCCCCTGAGTTATACAAAATAGGATATTTTTGCGCTCCGCTAATAGTTGGGGTTATTTATGCCCTTTTATATTTTTAATTATGTAGAAATTCGTGTGCTTTGGATTAATAATAAAATAGAATTTGGGCGCCTTTGAGAAAACTACCACCTTGAAACCTTATACTGTTCAAATTTTTATGGACGAGAATTAACTATGAAATTTAAATGAAAATTTGGGAAGAAATGATTTTCATCTAAGTCATTGCCTATTTGATTTATTGGTTTAACATTGACATGTCGCCTACCTAGTACATATTAAAATTGCTAGTAATTAAGGCCATAATTAGAATTGTATTGTCTATTCAATGGCGAAAAATGCAATACGAATAAGAGTCAGATCTTAGTTTTTACAGAAATAAACAGAGGTTACGTGACGACATTTGTTATAAGTACGGTAAAATAACCCAAAAAATTATTTTTCCATTCTATTTTGTATGTTTTGTAAATAAAATAACGATATATTCTTATATTTATAAGTTCTTTAATTTAACGTTTTTTACTTTTTTTCACAATGATATGCTCTTAAAGGGATTACATGATATTTTTAAGACCATAAAATTCTAAAGAAATTATAAATTATTTTTGTGTATCAGTGTATGAAGCTCTTTTTTTTTTTTTTAAAGAAATCTATTGCGTGAGAGATTAGCTGATTGAGGAAAGGGAATTAAAAGGAAGGAAGATGGTGAGAAATGTATATACAGTTATTGTGATAATAAAAAATTAAAACCACAAGACTATGTCTTAATTATTAACTATATAGTACTATATATTTAATTTAACCTAAGTGTTGATAGTCTTTTTTTTTCCTCCGAACGTCCTACTCATTGAGTCTTATTTTATGTGTTAGTTTGATTGATCAATACGTATTTTGAAAAAAGAAACAATGACTCTTCAAACTTGTGTTCTAAGTAAATTATACATATTCATATCTATCTATCTATATCTATATCTATCTATATCTATATTATTATAAAAGCAAGGATATAATATCAGTTTACAAAAATAACCTTATAATATTAAGCATAATAACTCATAATAAAATGACATAACCGGAATTTTAAATATTAGCCTTATAATCCTATTAGTTTTAGTACATAATACTATATGTTTTAGGAATCCTATTAGTATAATTACTTTCGGGTTGTCTAATTCATATAAAATTGAACAAGCAAATATCTTTAGTTATGTAATCCTATTACTTTTAGGATATACTTCTTAAAAATTCGTATTCTAATTTTATTCGAAAACGTATTATAATGTCATATTACAAATTTAATTTGCATTTTATATTGTTCAAATTCATTTAGAAAAATGAGAGCTTTTATTATAATAAAAGTATAGTATAATATTAATATACCATAATAGCCCTAAAATATATTAAACAGAATAACTAATAGGTAAAGGGCAATAACTTATTTTTTGGACTATAATACATTCTATGCTAATTTTTAATATTTAATATTTCAAAATTAATAAAATTTGTCTATTATATTCTTATTAAAAATATGTAGAAAAGTTTAATAAAATCAATCTTATCTGAATCCTCTGTATTGGCAATACATTACCACTCCATAATGTCCAATACCAAAAAAATTAAAAGTAATATTAAATAAACTGCATAAAGAGTTAAAATTGAGAAAAAAAAATATTCCCACGATAATATATCTTTATATTATATTTGAACTATTTTTTTATTCAAATAATATTTTTTTATCAATTTTTTGCGTAATATTAAAAAAATACTCAATTATTAAACAACAACTAAAAAAATATTTAAGAATATAAATATGTGAGAAAGAGAAAAAAAAAATTGGTAAGAGTTAATACCACTAATAATTCTATAGATATAAGGATCTAAAAGTGAAATGTCATATCAATCTTTTACTGAAAATAAAATTTATGGTGGATAAAATTATAATTAATATTAAATATTTAAAACAAGAGATGAACTAATATTAAGATCTGAATCAACATAAAGTAAATTATTTTTATGTTAAAATCAAGTAATTAAATATTTTAATTAATTATTTAGCAAGATAATCCAATTCAATTATTTTTTAAATTCATTATATGAATACTTCTTATTCAATTTTTTTTTTAAAAACTTAGGGTACATAAACTTATTTCATAAAAAGAGTGTTAGAATAAAAGTAAAAGATTACTATATTATTAAGAATCAAAATGCTATACAAGTGTCTGAAGAAGCACAATCAAAACTAAATCCAAAACAAGAACAAGCTTTTAAGACTATATTATAAAGAGTTGACTCTGCTATAACGGAATTATTCTTTGTAGATGCCTCCGACGGAATCGAAGTAATATTTCTATGTCATGCATTACTTGCATATATCATATGGCATGACACTGTTAGCAATAATAGCAAGTGGTGTACCCAACAATAATTTTATTGTGAGGCCACCCACTTTAAATTTCATATACCTCTTCAAACAACTTAAATAACCATCACAAAAATATCAAGCCATGCAATGATGCTAAATTTATAAGAAAAAAAATTAAATGAAGCACTTATGGCTAAGTGTCACACGGAGTTCTAGAGATATATTGGACATTAATGAATCGTTTGGTAGAATATTAATAGTTTGGGAGGTGATTTCTGTTAAGTACTACCAGTAGTTCCAACTAATCGACAAAAGCAAAGACTGTAAAAGCTAGCTTGGCAAAGTTATACTTCTAGCCTCAAATGAAAAAGATTCAACTGACAAGAAATATAAAGTAAGAACAGATCCAGTATTCAGTGTCTTCTTGCTTCGTGTCAGAAACAAATAAGAGCATCCAATAAAAGATGATTTGATTTTTCCTGAACACTTGGTTATCCATCCCAATGATAATGGTAGTGCATTTAATAATACAAATATTTCTATCATTATATTAAAACGCAATTTGTGCAAATCGCTAATAGAATTAAAAAGATATCTTAGCTACCAGTAATGAATATGTTGATCAACTAAATAAAAGGTTGATTACAAAATTTTATCGTAAAAATAAAATAGTTTTCAGTTTTTTGACTCAACAGAAAATGCTACCAATAATTACTACCAAGAAGAATACTTAAATACTTAATACCTAATGGCCTTCTACCAGACCTGTTTGTTGCCAAGTTTATTATTTCTTACGTATGTTAGTGTCACTGTATATATAATAGACTAAGTTAAAATTGATCTTCCATGGTATATAGGTTAATTTTGAAAATAAATATGTCCCTCATGCTACTGAAAAACTTAGATATACCAAATAGCTTATGTAATAGCGCACATATGGTATATAAAAGTTTTGACAATAACGCTATATATGCAAAAATTATGATACTGGTTAATATGCTTCTAAGTATATTATTATCCCTGAATTCAACTTTTGTCTTCCGAAACTAAGGAATATCCTTTGAAATTTGTGTGAAAATAATTTTTAGTATGTTTATATTTTACAAATATAACAAATAATGCACAAGGACACATATCCTAAAATTGAACTATTTTTACCGCAGTACGTTTTCTTGCACGAACAACTGTATGTTGCACTTTCAAGAGGGATATCAAGATCGACAACAAGAGTTTTTGTTAAGACAGAGCAACCAACGCATTAGGAGGAAACAAACACAAAAAAGTATTGTCCACAAAGAAGTGTTCGTTAATATACCATTACATTAAATACTTTTAAACTATAATACATAATTATCTAACTAACATGACAAGATTGATCATTTGTGTAAGTTCTGATGATGTCCTTTTATTTTAAATTCATGTATTATGCTAATGTAATAATAATTTTCGGCATTTAGATGATTGTTGTATTATTATACATAAAATTTCTCTCATTAATTAAATTTTATTGTTCCTTCATATAAATATATATTTAAATCATCACGTGACATTATTAACGTGCAACGCACGTTTATAGATACTAGTATTATTATAAAAGCACAAATATTTCGCGTTAAATATTGAACGACTAAAATATTCCTTAAATATTGATGGACTTATATACTCTTAGTTAATTAAATACCTCTATAACATTAATGTACAATAATGTAAAAGTCTTTCCGTAATTGTAATTAAAGTCTAAGACTTTTGTAACTAAGACCAAAATCTTACTGACGAAGATCGTATTTTAATAAGGAATAATTGGAGAAAGAGATAAAAATCTAAGAGAATTAGGAGAATGGGAAGCTCACTTGAAGAAGGAAGCCCTATCGTAGACAGATATTGGTTTGAACACAAACTCTAAATAGTATAATATTTGTGTGTCAAATGTAGAGTTGGAGTTTCAAAGCCATACCAATCTCACTTGGACTAGGACATTGTGAATCACTTACTGCCTTTATATGAAGTTGACTATTTCAACAACTAAATTAATTATTTCTTCGTCACGTAAATTCTCTCAAAATTAATTTTCTATGCATCTAATACGGGAGGAAGCAGTTGCCCATATTAGCATTCAAGCCTTGGAGATATAATTAACGTTCAACAACTATTGTAGAACTGCAAAAATAATACAAGAACGCTTCCGAAAAGGCTTGCACTGTGAAGCAGCATTGATGTCCAACAATTCTTAATTAGGAAAAGGAGGTTCAATTCATGCTTGAATTTGTTTAGATTTTCAATCATGAAAACTTTCTAAGTTGAAATTAACCCTCTCTACATAAAATGTATGAAAGAGTAGACAAAACTCTGGTAACATAATTTTTTATATAAATTCGATTTAGGATTTTATTTACGATAATTTCATAACCCTGTTAATTGTTGAGATTTCAAAAAGCAATGTATCTATCTAAAGTTCATAATATGAAGACATCACTTCCACTGTTCAATCACCTCCTTTTTATGCTACATATTAGATCTTGGTTATCTTTGAACAGTGATTTAAGGACTTTGTGCTACAACGTGTAAATTTTGCATCAATTATTTATTTATTTAATGTTAATCTTTTATTTGTTTGTTATATAGGTTCGCTATGAAATTTTAACAATTTTTTTTTAAAAAAATTATCAAGAAATTTTATTTTGTCTTTATTTGAGAAGTCGAGCGTGGGATCTGAGTTTGAGAAGCTTGATTATTGTGAGAGCTAGCTATGGTTGAGAAGAAATGCCTTTAGATTTATTATGATGCTATTTAACTATTAATATAATCTTAAAAGGGGGACTAAATGACTAAATGAAAGGAAAAAAAATTATAAATTATATAACATAAATTTGTTAATTAATCGGCTACGAGTTAAAACTAAACATGGCATATGACTCATAAACCAAGTTCAAGAGATATGCAAATCTACTTGGTTATGTTCTTTTTAAAATGTTTTTGGATTAACAATTACGGAGGCGGCTCAACACTACATGTGGCCTAAAGTGAAAATTTAAAAAGAGGCCTCAAAAGACATTCGAGGTTAAGAAATGCTTTTTCATATCTAATCCTTTAATAATTTCATTAGCTTCAGATAGAAAAATTGTCTAAAAAGCACTTAAAGAATAGAAGAAGATTCTACAAAATCATAGTTATACACAAAATTAATTCAAGTTGAAGTGAGTTAGACAAAAATTAAGAAGTTGTGCCCATCCACCAATCATGCATGAGGTAACAAAAAAGAATAACAAAAAATAGAAAGTAAATGCAAACTTAATAATCTACAATTTTTAATACAAAAGTTAGAAATTGACAACAAATGATTAAAACTAATTTATTTATCACTAATACTAAATACATAATTATTTATTACTACACATAATATGAGAAAATTTGAAGCCTTAATTTTTTGGGGGCCTAAAGCCACTGCTTTAGCGGCTTTAGGGTTGAGCCGCCACTGAACAATTACTACATTATATGCAACTTTTTTATAGGAATAAAAGACCTAAAACTCGAATGAGAGAATTCCCCATATTAAAAAATTAATCCGCTTCATAGAGGCAACTAAAAGGTACTCCCTCCGGTTCACAATAAGTTTCAAATTTACTTTTTCATTTTGGTTCAAAATAAGTGTCCAGTTATGTAATCAAGAAAAAATTTAATTTATTTTTACAAAATAATCCCTATGACAAATCTCTAAAAAAATTTCTTACTCCTCAAATTAAATGTTTAATTAGGGGTATTTTAGTCATACTAGGTATTTTTGTATAGGATTTAGTATTTTCTTAATGGGCGTGCTAAAAATAAATTAAACACTTATTGTGAACCGGAGGGAGTAATACATAGCATGAATTAGCTCAAAAGTAACTTATTTAATATCTTTATAAGTAGCATTAAATTAATACGCAATAAACAATCACATATAAAGTTGATAACCGCATTTGTGGAGTACACTTTTAAAATCTAGTTTCTTTATAATATATATATATATATATATATATAATATATATATATATATATATATATATATATATATATATATATATATATATATATATATATATATATATATTT
>MU676639.1:11583-25377 GCA_026770625.1 Nicotiana glauca
GGTGCCGAAAAGCTAAAAATAGAAATTTAAAATTATAAAAAAAAAAAAAGTAAAAACATATTTTTTGGCGCGGGATGGGGGTGGGAGGGAGAAGTAACAGGGTGGGTGGTGACGGCAACAAAAAAATTCATAAGGTAAATATTTTCTAAAATATTTAAGCCAATCAAATATGAAAAAATTGAAAAATATTTTTCAGAAATTGTTTTCCTTCATACCAAGCACACCCTCTATATGGTTCGTTTTTTTGGTACTTGGAATCAATGGCAGAAGTATGATTTTTATCAAAGAGATTAAAAAAATAAAATATAAGAAGTGAACATACGAAAAAAATTTAAAGGAATTCAACATCTATATATTTAAGGAGAATGAAGATTCAGATACCCCTTGCGCACCCATAACTCCTCCCTGCTTGAAATACTGTCAACATGATCCGTTAGATTTGGTCTGAGTTAGTTCAGATAATTCTCTTCAATTATGCCTTTCTCGAATTGTTCTCCAACATAAGAATAAAATCATATCGCATTGGTGGGCATGAAAGCTTAGTGAATTTTCGTAAGTAATTCTAATAGTACAAGTTGCTGAACCTTAATCATGTCAAGACACTTTTATTATGACTTTCTTGACTCCTTCTCCAACATTAATATACTAACAAATTGCTTCTGACTTTTAGACATGAAAGCCCTAGTGGATTACGTGCAATTAAAATATCATGGTATAGCCAGTTTTCATACTGGTCAATGAAAAATAGGCAGCGTTTACCAAGTCAATAAAAAATAGCCATTATTTTGCTGCAACAGGGACCGGTCCAGTATAATATACGGAAGTTCTGGTGCATTTGTATACGAACTCCAGCATATTATGCTGGACCGGTATTCTTTGCTAACTCCTTTAAACTTTTTGCGGGAGACTGGAGCATCAGTGCTCCAAACTCCAGTATTTATACTGGACAATTATACTTTCTGGAACTCCCGTAAAATTTACGGGAGTTCCAGCATAATTATGCTTGAACTCCCGTAAAATTTGCGGGCGTATTTTTCCGGATTTTAAATAGTGTTTTCGCTCAGATTTAAAGTGGCTAAATTTCGATAACTTTTGAAACTTGGCTATTTTTCAACAACCAGTGATAAATCTGGCTATTTTTTAATTTCTCCCTTGCGTGCAAGCCAATTTCAGTAGTACTTAACTATGAAAGTCATCATCTCATTGCGCAATATTTCTTTTTTCACCCATATATATCTATTATCACCTTTCAAATACAATTGCGCACGTCAACGAATTAGTCGATTGTAGAGAAAAGTTTGACAAATGTGACGTGACCACCCAAAATCTAACCATAGTCGTCATAACGCCTATCGTGTTGCAAGGCAAGCCTATTTCCCAAAATATTACTACAAATTAATTTTAAGAATTTAATAAAACAATACCAACATTCAAACTTCTCATAACTAAATCAACTCTAAATATAATTAATATAAAAATATGGAAGCTAGCCCCAAAAATCAGGGTCTCACTAAGTCATGAGCGTCTAAAACTATAAACTAAGATATATAAAGTGTCTAACTGTCCAAAAGAAGAAACGACAAAAGGAATAACAAGGTCCTGCGGAATTAGCAGCTACCTTACAATCTCCAATTAAAGCCAGCCTAAACTCAACGATCGCAGCGCTTTAATTCACCTGAATCTGCACATAAAGTGCAGGGTGTAGTATGAGTACAACTAACTCAGTAGTAACAGAAATAACTAAGGAAGTGAGTAGTAGTGACGAGCTAAGGAAAACAGTCCAATTATTTATTTTCATAGTTTACAATAAACATGAATAAACAGGTAAATTCCATAAAAGCAACAAATACCACAAACAAGTTAACAGGTAAATGCAACAACAACAAAAGTAAATGCAACTTCATAACAATGTCACTTCATCACTCAGCACTCGCACTCAACACTCAATACACTCAATACTCTGTGCTCACTGGGAGTGTGTATAGACTCCGGAGGGGCTCCCAAATCCCAAGCGCTAAGCACGGACAACTCACGTGTCATCATATCAATACCTGGATCCGTACGGTCAACTCACGTGCTACGCGGACAACTCACGCTGTATGGTATCAATACCTGGACCCGCACGGTCAACTCACGTGCTACGCAAACAACTCTTGCGCTATGGTATTAATATCCTCACAACCACGCCATCGGTCTTACTCAATCATATACCTCACTAGCCTCACTATCATCAACAAATAAGGGGACACAACCCACGTCATGTATCACAACATATTATCAAATAATAGAGACAAAGGTAAACATGTATAATAATTTCTATGACTGACTAAAAATAATGTGAGCATGAGCAAAGCCTAAGCATGATCTCTAACATGAAGGCAAACAAGTTCAACAACAAATAAACGCATAACCACAGATAATAGCCATTAGGCCTCACAGCCTCACGGGACGGACCAACTCTCAATCACTCACGGTGCACACCCATGCGCCTGTCACCTAGCATGGGTATCACCACCAAACAGTCACATGATATCAATTTCTCCGGGTTTATACCCTCAAAGCCAGAGTTAAAATTGTTACTTAACTCAACCGCGTAAAATCCTACTTCGGGATGCCCTCGTCTCTGCACTCGATCTCCAAAATCTCCCAATCTATCCATAATCATAATACTACTATCAACATAGTCTAAAGAAGAATTTCACAATAAAAGTACAAAAATAGGCCAAAAATCCAAAATCGGCCAAAACCCGGCCCCCGGGCCCACATCTCAGAATAAGTCAAAAATGGTACAATAATAATCCTCACCCTCTACCGAGTCTAACCATATAAAATTTGTCAAAATCGAATTCCGTTTGATCCCTCAAATCCTCACTTAAAACTCTCCAAAACTCAAACCCTAACTCTCTCAATTTTCACTTTGAAATCATCAATCATATTCCAAAAAAAAAACGAAGATAGATTCATAAAATATAATCAAAACCAAGTAGAAAAATTTTATCCCAATCCATATGGTGAATATCGCCTCCAAAATCTCCCAAATTCAAGCTCCCCAACTCAAAATATGATCGAATGAGCAAACCCTAGTTTTATGTATTTTTCTACCAGCTATTCTACCTCGTTTCTCATGCCAAAAAATCCCGAAACTCTTATTTTATCCCTCTAATATATTCCTTGTGAAATTCTAGTCAAGTTAGGCTTTTGAATCACTCAATTTGACCTTATAATGAATGAGATATGTGGGTTTTAATATTTGTAAATAGTGCAGATTTTTAAATACGCTGCTAGTGGCAATTTTGTATTTACTCTGAAAAAAATCTAGCAACCTAAATTTTAGTAAAATGGCCATAAAATCCTCATACGATGTCCAAATTTGATGATTCTTTTTATACGGGTCCGTAATTACGATACGGATCTAATGCTTCAATCAAAAACGAAACCAGAGCTCATTTGTTCATTATGATATCATTTATACTTTAAGAAACGACGTCGAAACATAAGAAAAACGAGCGCAACACAACCCAAATCTATCCGAAATTCACCCGAGGTCCTTGAGACCTCAACCAATAATTTTAACAAGTCATATAGCACTACCCGAACTTAGTTGAACCTCCAGAACATCCAAAACAACACCAAAATACCAAATCAACCTCGAATTCAAGCCTAAGAATTTCTAAACTTCCAACTTTCGCCAATTCAAGCCTAATTCTTCCATGGACTCCTAAGTCTAAAATTACCCAACGAAGCTTATCGAATTATAAAAATACAAATCCGAATTCGTTTACTCATAAATCAACTTCCGATTTAATTTTCTAATTTAGCTTTCTAACTAAGAGACTAAGTGTTCATTTCACTCCAAAACTACTCTGAACCCAAACCTACCAACTCGATACAACTCAACACAGCTGAACAACATATAAAGAAATAGAAATGGAAAAAACGGGGCTATAACTCTCAGAACAACTGACTGGATCATTACATGTGATAAGTTATGTGCCTTTTTATTTTGATGACTTAACAAACTTCATGAAGGAACACGTTAATCTAAACACGTTAGATAGCGCGTAAATCATAAAATAAGAACTTACTTATTCTTCGTGAAACGGACGTGAAAATGGATGGACCATGGCTAGAATTACTGGTTGGCGGTGATTGTCACGGTGTGTTGGAGAAACCCCCAATTCCACAATCTAAACCATAACCGAAATTGTGAGAGAAAAGCATAGAAAAATACTATCAAGTCTAATTCTTTAGTGTGCACGCTAAGTGTACTTAAATAGGAAATATTAGGATTATCTAATAACCCTATTGGGCCTTAAAGCACCCCTTATGGGTAGACCCAATTTTCCTACATCTCTCGCTCACACATAATGGGAGTGCTCATCTAATATGAGAAACATATTCTCATCTCCTCAATCATTCATATAGGAAAACTAACATACTGTGAGAGCTAAGTGCTATATATCTGTTGGGAGTATATAGTCTCTCGTCGAGTGCAAACCTGCAAGTAGATCATAAAGTATGTAGTACCCTAGATCATGTAAATCACATTTGATATAGTCTCATAATCTCATATATCATTATTTTATGTATTCACAATCATAACTCATAAGTCATAATTGGTGCACCAGTGAATACAAATAAATGAGATTACATCAATGATCTTCCTCTTCTTACGATTCCCATAACATTAGTATGACTGCCTTTTTAATTATGCTTCGCTAGACCGTATCTGTGTTCATGGTCTTTTGGAAACACACTAAGATAGCTAACATCACGCTAAGTCTCAAGTATTTGATAAGAGTCTCTAAGGGTACAAAATCTTGAGTTATCATAAAACTCTGGGTCTCACACGACAATAAGTTGAGAATGGACTTATGTTAACCCAATTGGTCGATATTAGCACACATGGTATGAAACATGTGCTACAACATTTTCTCCTTTTTTCCCAAGCAGCGTATGTCTTTATCCCATAAAGAATGTTGTATAGATGATATTTAGATACCATAATTATCTAAATTTGAGTTCTTTGATTTACAATATAATTTTTAACTCACATCTGGCTCACAAAGTAGACTAGGTGAACGTTTTTCATCCTAATGACCTTATGTCATTGTTTAAGCGACATTTTGATTTTAAGCGAATAGCTCTCTCATTATTCTTATGATAATTTTGCTTAAAATCATGTCTCATCTACTCACATCACTAAGATAAGAAGGTGGTTTCCTGTGTGAGAAGGCCAATCTCATGTTTACTCGACATTCTTATATAAAAAAATGAACAAAGAATGTACATAACATTCAACAATAAAAATATGTATGTATATAAATTAACTTTATTGATAATAAAAGAATATAGTTTGAGAGCACGGGAAAATAAATAACAAAATAAAGTATCTCAGAGTCTATGCAAGCCTTGAGACCTGGTGTATCTCACAAATGCATCTCTAGACAAAGGCTTGGTCAATGGATCTACTAGCATATCTTTTGTAGACACATACTTCACATTTACTACCTTGCGTCTAACCATGTCTCTCGCATAGTTCTACTTGATATCTATATGTTTAGTTTTAAAATGAAACTTTGGGTCCTTGGTGGAAGATATTGCAACCTCATTGTCACAGTAGACTAATACTAGTTCAGTATTTTCAGCAATATCCAACAAGTGCTCCAAGAACCTTTTCAACCAAAAAACTTCTTGTGCTACTGATGGAAGAGCCACGTATTCAGCTTCCATCGTAGATATATCATGATCATCTTTACTAGTTGCCAATGTGCTAAACCTAGGTTAGTTTGATATCTACTTACCAAGCCAACTGCTTGATATATATTAGGTCTAGTGCATACCAAAGCATACATTAGACATCCGACTACACTTCTATAAGGAACTCGACTCATTCTTTTTGTCTCTTCAGGAGTTTTAGGACACATCTGACTTCCCAAGGTATGGCCTTTACTGATAGGGATTTCAACTGGGCTACTATTTTGCATATTAAATCATTCAAGAACTTTTCTAATGTAATTCTCTTGTAAGAGATACAGTAGTTTCTTTGGACGATCTCTTGAAATCTTAACTCTAAGAATATACACAGCTTCACCCATATCTTTCATCTCAAATTGGGATGATAACCATGACTTTATCTCGGTTATAAACTCCTTATCATTTCCAGCTATAAGTATGTCACCTAAATACAATGTTAAAATCACAAGCTTGTTTCTTGATCTCTTGGTATAAACGTAATGGTCTTCATCCATCATGGTAAAACCATACGATACAAGAACATTTTGAAAGCGTATATACCACTGCCTTGAAGATTGTTTGAGGCCATAAATAGACTTCAAAAGTCTACAAACCTTTTGTTCGTGGCCCTTTTCAATGAACCACTCAGGTTGTTCCATATAGATTTCTTCATCTAGTTCTCCATGGAGAAAGGCAATCTTGAAATCCATCTAATGTAATTCAAGATCCATGCTTGCAACAATATCTAGAACCAGGCGAACCGATGTAAATCGTATAGCAGGCGAGAAAGTCTCTTTGTAGTCTATTCCTTTCTGCTGTGTATATCCTTTTGCCACTAGTCGAGCCTTATATCTCTCAACTGTGCAATCAACCTTGAGCTTAATTTTGAGAATCCATTTGCTTCCAATTGTTTTATGTCCTTCAAGGAGGTCAACTAGTTCCCAAACTTGGCTGATCTCATAGACTCCAATTCATCCTTCATTTCTTTCGTCCATTTATCCTTAGAAGGGAATGAGAGAGCCTCTTTTACATTTTTAGGCTCGTTTTCTTCTTGTGTGAGTATCATAAATAGTTCTTTGCCTTCAACATCAAATCATCGGTGGGGAATCATTTTACGAGAACCATGTCTTACTTGGGATTCATCATTGTTCCTATTTTGATCAATGTTGCTCCCACTCGGATCAAGATCATTCATCATGCTCATACTTGGAACATGATATGTAACCATCTCTCTCCCACTTGGAACAAGATCCATTTGGTCACTTCCACTAAATGTATAAGGATTACTCTCGTTCACATCTGATGATGAAGGAGATCTTTGATGAGAAACTAATTCATCATCTACTAAAATTCTCCCACTCAAATTAAGTGATCCTTGTACTTCTTGATCCATTATCTCAATTAAGGTTAGGTCTTGACCTACCTCTCCTTTCTTTGGGAACTCATCCTATAAGAATGTGACATCTTGTGATTCAAACTCAGTTACACTCCCACTGTCTTGCTAACCTATAAACACATAACCCTTTGAGGTTTCAGAGTATTTTATAAAGATACTTTTCTTTCCCCGTAGGCCCAATTTGCCATATTTGTGAGAGGAATCATGTGTATAGGTAGCACAACCCCAAGGTCTTAATACACTTAGTTCGGGTTGTCTTCTAGTCCATAACTCATATGGAGTGGTAGTAACTGATTTTGTAGGCACTAGGTTAAATATAAAGGTAGCAGTAAGCAATGCATCACCCTAGTAACTCATTGGGAGGTTAGCCTGTGCCATCATTGACCTAACTATTTCTAGGAGCGTTCTGTTTCTTCTCTCTACAACACCATTTTGTTGTGGAGTATTTTGGATAGTCAACTGATTAACTATTCCTTTTTTATCCCATAAATTATTAAACTGAGTTAATAAATATTCATGACCACGATCAGTTCGAAGAGCTTTTAATTTCTTGTCTAATTGATTTTCGACTAAGCTCATATCATTTTTGAAGAAACTTATTGCTTCTGATGTGTGGGAAATCAAATAGACATAACTGAAACGGGTAAAGTCATCAATAAATGTGATGAAATAATTTACTACATGCCTAGCCCTAACATTCATAGGCCCACAGATGTCCGGACGGACTAATTGCAAAGGATATTCGGCTCTAGTCGCCTGACCAAGAGTTTTTCTTGCAGATTTTCCAGCTAGACAATTTTCACAAGTGGACAATTCCATATGTTCAATGATGGAAAGCAAACCTTGTTTTGCTAATCTTTGCATTCTTTGTTGGCCAATATGACCAAGTCTAGCCCATCCTTTCAGAGGGAGGAACAATTTACTAAATATGTCTGAGTCTTTTCCATCATCCTCTTCCCTTGAAAAAATGGATATATGTCCCCTACTCTATATAAAAACTTGTACAAAAAATATGATTACCTCTATGAAGTAGATATACTACCTGAGGAACAAAAAGTATCCTCCACTGAACTACCTCTCATAAACCCTTACTCAGCTTTTGCCAAAAAATCTCTTGCACCCTGGACCCAAATTCGTTCCTTAGTCCAACACAGACCAAAAGGATTTAAAGAATATGTTGCTGCCTCAAAACTTGACCAGCATCCTATTCTTGCCACTCTAAAGGAACAATTTATCACCTTTCAAATACCAGATGATTTTCCTAGACAATGGAGAAACCATGGTTTTACCCATATCCATTTTGGTGATATCTGAATCGCGTTAACATATCATGGAAGAAAAGGTCAGCCTGTTGTAGCTCGACTTTCTCTTCTAGATACTAGATACTTGGAGTACCAACATGCAAATTTGGGTATTGCAGAAGTTACTCAGAATGTTGGGACTGTCTTCATAACTATCTTTCTAAATTTCAACATGTCCCTTTATGACCCGTACCTAACCGAAGCCCTAAAAATCCAAGTCCAAATCCAAGGAGCCCCACAAGACAAAGATTCCATCCAAGCCACTCTTCATCACCAAATGGCAGGGCGAGTCCAAAATCATGCCCTGGATATTTGCTTACCTGGAGGAGAAAATGCCTTACTACTAAATATTGATGCTACCAAAGGAAACACCATGTGCACCTAAATACCCAGACAAATTTCCAGAGATGAGCTTGTCAAAATTCTTCCTGATTCCTGGACCACAAATTATGAAAATTTAAGGGAACCAGAGCAATCTCTGCAATCTAGTGAGCCAACTTTTACCAAAAGAAGCGACAAAACCATTTGCATAAGCTTTGACCATTCCCATCTCAAAAAACCGAATAAAACCATCTTCTCTTGCCAAATGATTCAACCCAAAGATACAATAGATACATACCTAGAACCTGATGGAGAGTTTTTCTGTAATATACATAGCATCATAGAAGAACATGACTGTTGTCAACATTTTGACAAAGAAGGAAAAAGAGTTTGGTGGTTCAAATGCCCCTTTACGGGACACTGCCCTTGGGATCTTATTTGTAATTGCCAAGAATGTTTGGAAGATCCAATTGGAGAATATGATGAACACCACCAGTGTCATTGGGAAAATTTCGACCTTAATGAAACCAAACCGAAATCCAAGAGAAAGGGAAAAACTACTGAAAAACAGTTTCGAGCCAAATATGAAAGTAAAGATCCCACAATTGGCTCATTAAGCCGTCCAGGAAAATATGTCAGTTACAAACCCCAAGAATGGCCAAAATTACTAGAAAATTCACTCCAAGCTGGGAGGATAGTGAAACCATGCCCAAATTCAAACCAACATCACCTCATACCCCAGAATCCAAAAAGCCACCTGAACCTAAAACTTCATCAACTCAAAAGTTCACATATCCACAAATATTCATGTTGAGCCCTTAAAGTTCCAGTCATTCCCAAGATTTTCCTCCACTTCAATGTTCAAACTAGTTTTGAAAAAGAGGGTATCAGTCATACTCCAAAAATCCCCAAGAAAAACATAGTACTACCTTCTGGGAAAAAACCCCCAATGAGTGATATCGAAGCAATAATGAACTGGCAATTAGAAAACTCCATCTGGCAAAATAAAGTCCTGAACAACATTGGCAACACCATAAAGAATGTGGCTCATACATAGAAAAAAATGATACGCAAAGTGGAAACAATGAGAAAAAGGTGGAGCAGACATCTTCTCAGCATGCAGGACTAATTAAAGTCATGGAACTAAGGTTGACAAATTTACAATATGAGATTTGTCCGCCAGGAACTTCAATTTTCCAATTTTTCCAACAACAACAAAAGGAGACGATTTCCATCAAGGAACAAATTCAACTTTTGAGAAATCAACGATCCGAGCCACAAAAAACCCTAGTTTTCCCTTCAAAACCTACCTTCTTCTCTATGTCTCCACAAGCATATTCCCTGCCTAAATTGGACTACACCTTTTCTACCTTTCCATCTACCTCACAAAATCCAATCTCTTTTACCCAACCATCAAATTGATCATGATTTTGATATCGCAAAAATGGTTTGGGAAAGAAAAGATGCTCTTGCAGTAAAGAAATAAACCAAGAAAAGGCGAGACCAAGGAAAAAGTTCAAAAGGATTGAACCCCGAAAATCTAATGATTTCTGACCAGAAGGCTCCAGGCCTCTATGTCTCCCGGCCAAAATACATATCAGAAGAAGATACTCCATGGTCATAATCTTTACATTCATCAGAAGATGAAACAATGAAAGATAACTCTCAATAAAGCAATGAATCCACAGCGAATTCTTCCGAAGAAGACGATTCCCCAATATTTGTAAACCTGCCAAGAGACCCAGAAATATCTGAAGTAGACGAGGAACAAGAAGGCATGACAGATGAACCAATCTCAGAAAGAAGATATGAGCACATGGCATCAAAACCAATCGGAACCTGTTTCCACATTTTTATCTTAGATGACGTCAAGGTTTTAGAATGGCCTCAAAGGATCCAAGACTTCTATACTTTGGTGACCCAAAATTTGGTGGAACGAGAAAAGTATATCATTCTTTTAGATATTACTTCATGGTTCTTAGGAATCCTCAGAGACTGGTGGAACGCACTTGGAACTTAAGACAAAAATACTTTTCTTACTTTTTAAGATTTTGCCTTCAACATCAGGATCCTACATGAAGTTTTCTGTGGAGATGCTGACCAAAGACAGGAGAAAATGCGTAGACAACTCTTCGAGATGAAGTGTGTGTCATTTGACAGAGATGACATTGACAGACATTTTCAAAAAGTGGCGAAGATATACTTCGAGATCTGTGGAGACATCAATCTAAAGCAAGCCTTTGTATCTTCCCTTCCAAAAGTTGCTGGCAAGTCGAACTATGACCATCATTGAAGAAAAGTTTCAGTCCATAACAATCCCACAAATTAGTTACATCAGGTAAGCTATTTCTGTCGCATTTGATGACATTTGTACAAAGTGCTCTGCCCTAAAACAAATTATCCAACACAATCCAGCGCTTGACAAAGCATGCCACAAATCTGATCTAATCACCGAATCAGGATGTTCCTGCCACACATCTAGGCGAAGGAGAGAATTCAGGAGGTTCAAATGGCCAACAATTCCAGACGGGAAATCAAGGTCCAAAAGACACACAAAATATTTTAAACGAAGAAGGCCAGAAAATTTTCACAAGAAAAACAGATGTTTTATTCGTATTCCATTTTAACCAACATGTAGTTAAAACTCATTTTAACGGAATTAAAATTAGAATGATGTGTGAAAAGGTAAAATAACAAAAAATATGTGAGTACAATCCGGGATCTGGAGTAACAAGTGCACGAGCTACTAGAAGTTCTACAAATAGTGTTTGAAATAAATAAAATTATTTCGAATGAAATGAATAGTAAGTGAGGAAAAAGAAAGGGGAATTCAAGGTCTGCAGACGCCAGCAGATCTACCTCGAGTCACCAAAGGTGATAATCCGAGCTGATGCACCTCAAGTACAGCTGGGACCAATACCAAAATCTACACAAGAAGTGCAGAATATAGTATAAGTACAATCGACCCAATGTACTCCGTATGTATCGAGACTAACGTCGACGAGGTAGTTACGAGGTTATGACAAGACACTCACATAGTTAAACATATGCAAACATGGATATATATACCAATAACGACAAATAGAGATTTAGTATGGACAGATAGGAGGGGACATGCGATAGGGGTATAACTACAACATGAATGACATCATAAGACAGTCAAATAAATTATCAACAAATGAAAACGGATAAACGTAATGAATAAAGACGACTCGACATCAACCAACGTGCTTTTACTCTCAACCTCACCATGAAACGACAATAATAGCACGGTGTCCTACCTCCCTTTTACGCACCCCGAAGGTGATATAAGGGAGTTTTCCAATTAAAGTGACATTATTCGAAATGAAATTATTTATTTATTAGAGTCGCCACTCAGAATATTTTAATTGGGTGTCTCAAGTCACCAGTTTATTTTAAATCCTAAATTAGGAAATTTCGACTTTCCTTTTGAAATCTCCGAAACAGAAATTCTGAATAAGGAATTTTTTTAATCCGGGAGAAGGTGTTAGGTATTTTCGGATTCCGTGGTTCTAGCACGGTCGCTTAAACTATTACAATTGGCCTATTATCTGATTTTAATATATGTTTTAGCCTATTGTATATTTTAACTTATTAACCGCTTCTAATTAATTTAGGAAGATTCAACATTATTTAAAATGCATCTTGAACCACGCCGCATAAAATTCGCCCATGGTCCACGACACATTTTATTTAATGTTGTTGAGAATTGGAGTTGGTTCACATGAAATGCACACCTGAGTTTAGAAAATTAATTTTAAAATAGCTTGCCTAAAGCAATTACACGCTTTCAAGTTAATAACAAGGTTTGCGAGGGCCATGAAAAATTCAACTAATGGCATGCCTCGATTTCTAAAGGGTTAAAATTAATTAAGTAAGGGCCATGGCTTTTGAGATTTTACTTGGCATGGTATGCCTCATATTATTTCAAAGGGTTACACTCAACTAAAGTAAACTACGGATATTCAAGAGTGATTATCATCTCTCTATACCACAAACGAATCAATAGAATATAAGACCTAAATCAACAGAACCTAACCAATTACTCATGAAATGCGTTTATAATAAGTTGTTAGATTAGAGTGAATTTCCACAACATAAAAAGAGGAACTAGAGACTTGGTTTTATTCTAGCAGAGTCTTTCCATATATGATAACAAAATTGAGCTAAAGAAAATATTTATGAAATGGTTATAAGGTGTCCATTCCTCCAATGTGTTAAAAGACAACTAGGATGGGGTTTCGAGAGTGGAAATTTTGACTCAATAATTTTGTCTACGTTAGCTACTCGAAAAATAGTCTAGAAACTAACAAGCAATTTTCAAGTTTTAACTACGAGTAAGAGAACGAACCATGATCAAATTTTCAAGAACTACACCAATAAAACAAAATCAAAATGACAACTCCAACTAACAAGATAATCAAGTGATAAAAATCTACATCACAGTGAATGATTTTCACAGATTCGTGCTTCAAAGATATTTTCACATATATAGCACTCAAAAATTTAAACGAGAGTTGAAGGATGAACCTCAAACGAGAAATTTTCTTTCGTATTAATAGCGAACCTTCATCATTGGATTACAATGAAAAACGCTTACAAGCTTGAAACAAAGTAGGATGTTAATTGGAGCTCTACCACACGACCTCGCTAACTCGACCGCAGACTTTACTGACGACCTCGATGGAACTCAAACTCAAAAAAAATGCCGTTGCGTTATGTGAAAATAAAAGAAGATTGTTTTAAGGTGCTTTCAATGGAGTTTTTGGCTAGTTTTTGCTGGGAAAAAGAGTTGTTTTGGTGGTTGAGCTGCTGCCCTTTGTGGTGGCGCAGCAGCTCATTTTGGTTGGTTTGGGAGGGGGGTAAAAATAGTTAGGGGAACCGCTGGATGCTGGAGATGGAGGGGAGCGGCTAAAGTAGATGAAGACAAAGGGTTGTGTTTCAGTATATGGCTGCTGAAGTTCAGTCTTCACGAAGAAGACGATCATAGAAGGTTAAAAGGGGGGGGGGGGGGGGGGG
>MU676639.1:26853-54904 GCA_026770625.1 Nicotiana glauca
TTTCCAAAAAACGGCGCTGCTAATTTTCATTTTTGAGAAGATAGCTTCTTCATTTTTTGGTTTTTCTTTGATTTTGGACGAAGACAAAATGGCGGATCAGATGTGTGTTTTAGGTGTAGGTCTATATTTAGAGATTATGTACCATTATACAGGGGTAGGATTAGGTTAGGGGTATGGGCCTAGAAATTATGAGCTTGGTAATTATGGACTAAGTCTAAAAATTAGACCTAAAAATAAGTTGCTCGAGCCCAAGATTTATTCTTTCCTCGCGAACGAGATTAGAATACGATTTCATTTATTAATTAGTCAAACTTAAGTAAAATAACTATTAAAATAAGACGGACCGTTAACTATTTTTTGGTATTTTTCAAGATTAAAAATGACTACAAAACATTAATGAAATAATTTTTTTGTAATATTTATTTTTCTTGTAATAAAATAAAAGAGTCAAAATTAATGAAAATAGATATATTAGGCCTAGATTAAATATTTATGTGCTAAAATATGAAAAATCTTGGGGAGGGTCAAAAATCACATGTCTAGAGCTGCCCCTCTTTGATTGAAACGCGAAGAGTTTTCAGACAAAGAATGACTAAACAGGTTTTTTGACCCGACCCTTATTTTGAGAGACCGAAAGCTAAAACAGAGAAGAATATGACCGAGCCCTGGTATCTGAGCTGCCTATATATCCTTGGCTATAAAGGAATCAGGCCACGTGTAGTTCAGAAGTAAATGAGGCGTTGGAGTACCGAGGTTGAGAGCTGAGTGAGGTACCGTCGAGGTTCCGGTCTGTGGTCCCGTTATTACATCAAAATCAAAATTTAAAAGACTAACTAAGCCTATCAGCTACGAGTTACAAGATTCATATTTATGAGTCTTCTGAAGCTTGATTTTGAGTCTTGGTTGATTTTTCATGCAGACACTGATCTGAATCTTCATACTTGTTAGCTGCAGGTGCATGTTCTTTCTTCTTCATATTTTCAGATCAAGGCGAGACATGCGAAGCTTGTGACTTCAATCATATCTTGAACAGTCCGCATCTTTCTCCACTTCTACACTTTGAGTTCTCTTATTTTTTATCTTTTTTTTTTTAAAAATTTTGGATTGAAACTCATTCTTTTGGTTGTCTTGAACCCTGTGCCTCGAGGTCAAACCTACTCAGACAACAGAACAAATGAACGAACAAAATTTTTCTACCCCAGTTTTTAATAGGAAAATTTCATGAGTTATTGTAACAAAAACCCTACACTATCTCTCTACTGAAATAATTAAAAGAAGGATCAAGTATCTCCAGGAGAAAGAGATTAGGGAGTGGAGCCCTATATCTATAAAACTCAACCGGAGAATTGAGACCCTGTATTGGAAAATGCAACTAGGGAGTGGAGGCTCTATGTCTAAACTCTTAACTAGGGATTGGAGACCTTATATTGGAAAAAGGCGACTAGGGGATGGGGATCCTATGTCTAAAAATAATCTCAAATACGGATTGGAGACTCTATGTTGGCAAAAAACTACTAGGGGATAGAGACCCTATGTCTAAAAAATCTCAATTATGGGTTGGAAACCCTATGTTGGCAAAAGGCGACTAAGGGATGGAGACCATATGTCTAAAATCTCAACTAGGGTTGGAAACCCTATGTTGGCAAAAGGCGACTAGGGAATGGAGACCCTATCTCTAAAAAATCTCAACTAGGAATTAGAGACCCTATGTTGGAAAAAGGCGACTAAAGGATGGAGACCCTATGTCTAAAATATCAACTAGGGGTTGGAGACCCTATGTTGGCAAAACACTAGGGGTTGGAGACCCTATGTTGGCAAAAGGCGACTAGGGGATGGAGACCTTATGTCTACAAATCTTAACTAGGGGTTGGAGACCCTATATTGGCAAAAGGCGACTAGGGGATGGAGACCTTATGTCTAAAAAATCTCAACTAGGGGTTAGAAACCTGATGTTGGCAAAAGGCGACTAGGGGATGTAGACCCTATGTCAAAAAAATCTCAACTATGGGTTGGAGACCCTATGTTGGCAAAAGACGACTAAGGGATGGAGACCGTATGTCTAAAAAATCTCAACTAAGGGTTGGAGACCCTAAGTTGGCAAAAGGCGAATAGGGGATAGAGACCCTATGTCTAAAAAAATCTCAACTAGGGGTTGGAGACCCTATATTGGCAAAGGGCGACTAGGGGATGGATACCCTATGTCTAAAAATCTCAACTAGGGGTTGGAGACCATATGTTGGCAAATGGCAACTAGAGGATGGAGACCCTATGTCTAAAAAATCTCAACTAGGGGTTGGGGACCCTATGTTAACATAAGGTGACTAGGAGATGGAGACCCTATGTTTAAAAATCTCAACTAGGGGTTGGAGACCCTATATTGGAAAAAGGTGACTAGGGGATGAACACCCTATGTCTAAAAATCTCAACTAGGGGTTAAAGACCCTATGTTGGCAAAAGGCGACTAGGGAATATAGACCCTATGTCTTAAAAATCTCAACTAGGGATTGGAGCCCTATGCTGGCATAGGGAGACTAGAGAATAGAGGTCTTATTTCTAGAATCTCAACTAGGTATTGGAGCCCTATGTTGGGAAAAGGCGACTAGCGAATGGATGCCCCATGTCTAAAATCTCAACTAGGGATTGGAGCCCTATGTTGGAAAAGCGTAAAAGTAGAGATTGGCGTCCTAAGCTACCTTTTTGTTTCTTCTTATCTTTTTTTTTCATTTCAATTTCCTCTTTTTTTATTTTTAGTTTACGGAATGAGTAAATGCGGGAAAAACATTGAGGGGAATTCCCTTTTATGGATTGCTGCTGCAAAGCTGTTTCTAGCACTTTCTCACTTCGTTTTCCTTCTGATTGCACCTGCTTTTTGCACGGTTGCTTTAGATTGTACCTGTTTCAAATTTTAAAATAAAGAACAACTGTTAGTTTGAAATGATGGTTGGTTTTGTGGCCTTGATAATTTTTGATCACTTGATCTCGGCTTATCTTTTTGGCGAGAAGCTCTGCTGCTTGCTGACTTTTCTGAAGATTGATCTCTCTTCTAAAACCGAGTAACTCAACTTTTCTAAAATTTCTCATGACGGTTCAACTCTATGGGGCTTTGGCCTTTTCAACTTATTCTTCCTCTATGGGAATTTGGCTTTGGATTTTCTTTCATTTTCAATAACTTTGATTTCAGAGCATCAGCCATTATGGCCAGTCGGGATCGACTTGATGCACCCATCGAGGCTGGGTCTTTGGACTTGGATTTTATTAAGCAGAACCCTGTAGAACCAATCTTGCCACCTTTCTTTGGATTAGCTTCGGAACAGAGTTAGACCGAAAGGGATTCAAAGAAAAGTAAACAAAGGACAAGAAAGTGAATTTAAGGAGAAGTGTCCCTTTCGGGGATGAAAGAAGGACTTATCTGGAGTGCATGCAGACTTCAATAGACATGTCATGCTTCTTGGACTGGATACCCAATATGTACGACTATCCAACTTCTCAAAATCCCATTGCAACCCGTGTTTTAAAACTGAGAAACCTTGCCAGACTCTTTTAGTGCCAATGTTGGTGAGGGTTTTCTTCTTTTCTATCAACTGCGCCCTTTGCGGGTTTTCGCCAATCGACCTCTCTCAATTCTCTCCTCTCCATTTCCTTATAGTGCTCTTTATGAATTTTTACTAATAAGACTCTCTTATTTTTCAGTTTATCTGCTTACCATCGGCCTTGCGGTGCCCTTAGGTTTTCACCTATAAGACTCACTCATTTTAATTCTCTCATCTTGATTGCATCGAGTCCAAAAAACTGCGTTCCCCGATTTGGAACACCTTTCGCTGATTGATCGGAAGGACTTGAACAAAATTTGGGTAAAAGAACTTGGATCTAATTACAACTTTGGAACCGTTCAGGCGGGATCATCGCCGCACTCCTGGATAGGCATACTCTCGTCGATCCACCAAAAAGGTTAATGACGTATTCGATCGAGTTTGGAAGAAAAGAAAGGGGCAGCACATTATCCATGTGCAAATGGAGATGCGGTCTGGTTCGAGCACATCCTCTCCATATCTTGCCAGATTCTTCGATTGCATACCTATCAGCAGTAGGAGAGGTCTCAATTGAAGAGATCGAGCAAGCTCGAATTGGCGTAACATGAAACCTATTAGGACAAAAGCTCCAAGGAGAGCAACAAAAGTCCACAGAACCCCCAATTGACACCAATGAGTAAAATCTCCTTGTGCTTCAGGACCCCATAGTAACAACAACGAATGTGCTAAACTATTAGCAGGAGTAGAAAACTGCGGCATTATAACATCTGCCCTAGTTTCATTTTTTGGGGGAAATTGGATTTTTGTTTTGGTGTGACTGAACTCCAGAGAGAGGTTGCCTACGTATCCTTTCGGAATCAAGTTGAACGTAGCTCAGGGAAACATTTTGTTTTTGTTGATTTTGTTTTTTTTCCAGACATCTTTAGGTTCCAAAGATGTTAATGAAAGAAAGGTAACCGGCTCAAAAGGTTAGCAAAGGATTGGAGTGTTTGAGGTAGCGAGAATAAAAACCTTCGTCATCCCAATTGGATAATGTTGTTGCTGCAGAAGGATTAGACATAGTACCTTTTGACTGCGTCTGCATTTACAACTGCTTCGGGGTCATTTCCTTCGATGTCACCCAGGTATAATGCCCCTTTTGGCAACAATTTTCTGATAATGTATGGGCATTTTCGGTTAGGAGCAAACTTTCCTTTTGCTTTCTGTAGACATGTGATTTTTGACCCTCCCAAGATTTTTTATATCTTAGCACGTAAATATTTAATCTAGGCCTAATATAGCTATTTCAACCAATTTTTACTCTTTAATTTTATTACAAGAAAATAAAAATTACAAAAAATATTTTATTTTATGTACCTTTCATAAAGTAAAAAAAAAATACAAAAATAGTACCTTATTTTTACCTTTATATAATCTTAAAAAATACAAAAAAAAAAATATAATAGTTTCATGTTTTAATATAATTTAGTTTAATTAATTAGAAATTATTTTTGCATCATGTAGATAGTTATCTTATATTAAAGGAATTTAGTTATGGTTTTGAATAATAGTTTTTGGAGTCTTCTTAGCCCAAAATTGAGACACAAAAAGATATATTCCAACCCAATTACCCTTAGCTTATTCTTCCCAACTCATTAGTTCATTTTGGTGCAATATTTAATCCTAACCTTCTATTTCCTTCTAATCCAGTGATCGTTATCCCTTCCCACCTTCATATAAAATACCTAATTATAGAAACTCTACCCTAAGTTTTCAATCTCTACAACCTAGAGTAGCGCCGTTTTTCATAAAGAACCAAAAATCGAAACTGACATCCTTGATTTCCCAAGTAACACACAGCCGACACACACAAAAACAAGAAAAGAAAACGGACGCAAAGATTTGGAATGTTGTTGCTGGAAAAGAATTCGTCTCATATCATTTGATGGAAAACCAAAATGTGCTGAATAAGTTTGAGGAACGGACAAAAGGGGTTTCTTCGGAACAAAAGTTTGAGAAAACAAAAAAAGAATAACAAAGAGGAAAAAATAAAAAGATAACAGAAAGATGGCTTTGGCATCATTCTCGATCAACTCCTCTCGACTCACCCTCTGTTGATATGATTTCAAGTGAAATTACACAAAAAATATTTGCCTCTATTTTGATCTCGGCTCATGGAGTTTGATTGAGGTCGCGTCTGGGTTTCGAGTTTTTCAGTACCGATTCGAGGTTTTGGTTTGTAATTTTGGTATTTCGGTCCAAGGATTATTGCTTTGTTTAGCCCGGTTGACTGAAATTTTCAGCTTTGTTCATCAATAAAAGGTTCATTTCTCAATTTCATTCTCATTTCATTGTGATATGATAGCTTGATGTGCGTGTTGGTCGATTTGTCATTTTATGTTGTTTGAGTAGTATGTCTTAGTTTTCATTTAAATTATTTAAATTGGTTTTATTTCGATTGTGATGTATGTAGTCTTGTTTCTTGAATAATGGTTTTAAGAAATAGATAGAAAATTGGAGTTGTTTTTTTCTTCGCAAGGAATAAGAATGGGTCATAAGGTGGGTTTTAGGCCATAAGGAATCTGGCCAAATAATAGATCAAGTTAGCTAGCCTATTTGCTCCCAATTATATATTGTCCGTAATATATGGCCTTCACAATAATCTCAAAGATTAGGAAAAAATTCAAATGTGCTAGTACGCTTTAGTTGAGTGATATCTTTTGAAATAATTGGAGGCATGCCATTTAGCAAACTTTCATGGCACTCGCAAAATTAACAACGCGTAGTTGCTTTAGGCGCGTTATTTTATTAATATTACCTTCCTAAATTCGGGTGTACATTTCATGTGACCCAAATACAAATCCGTATAACGTTGAATAAAATGTGTATCGAATTATGGGTGCATTTCATGTGACGTGATCCAAAGACATATTTTAGACAATGTTAAATCTTCTTAAAAAATGAATAAAAGCGATTAAAGGTAAAAATGCAAATAGGTCCAAATTGTTTTAAAATCGGATAATTATGCCAATAATAATAGTTGAGCGACCGTGCTAGAACCACGGAACTCGGGAATGCCTAACACCTTCTCCCGGGTTAACAGAATTCCTTACCAAGATTTCTGGTTCGCAGACTGTAATACAGAGTTAATCCTTTCCTCGATTCGAGATTTGAACCGGCAACTTGGGACACCATATATTATCTAAAGTGGTGACTCTGAATCTTTTAATAATAAATTCCGTTTCGATTGTCCTTTAGTTGGAAAAAACTCCCTTTTATTATACTCCTTCCGGGGGTGTAGTGAAAAAAGGAGGTGTGACAGTTCTGACAACTCTGCTGGGGAACAAACCCAGAATCTCTGGTTCAGGGATCAGAATTCGAACTTAGATAAATTGTTATATTTGGCTTTATCTGATTTTGTTACATGCTTGGGCCTAATGTGCTAAGTGTTGCTTTTACCGCTTTGATATTCCGTGAACTGTATATAAACTGTTACGAAACCCTTCTTCTCTCTGAGTCTTCTAAATCATGAAGGAGTGTGCAGTTCATGTGCCTTCTTTTCTGTTAGATTCATATTCTCAAATTTAGAACGAGGTTCGGACAAGTTGCAAAGCCGGCGAAACTTCTGTATTCCCGGTACACTGCCCTTCCCCCCTCCCCCCCCGGCTCAAGTTGTGCGCTCGGGTAAGCCAGGTCTAGAACAATAAAACCAAGTTTTAAACCTAGAATAACTCAGCCTCATGCCGGATCCCTAGTAGGAACGCTTGTTTGCATCATATGCATTTGGCTTAGGGGACTCAAAAAGGAGAGGTGAAATCATGGGATGTGAGAAATGAGAGGAAAGAAAAGAGTAATAATTAGAAGGAAAAAATGAAGGAAAATGAGCAAGAAGTGCGAGGAAAGAAAACAAAAGAGAAGATTCAAATGGACATATTATGATGATGCCAACTTATCTTTGTACCCTCGAAGTCATTTTAGAATCGATAACTGTGGCTAGGTGCATTGCACATAAAGTGAGATTATCTTATGTTAAATGCCCTAACACTAACGTGATGGCTTTATTTTGTTATATTAAGTCAAGGTGTGACGACCTAAAGGGTCATCACCTGTTTTCCTCATCTGTTACGCGCTTTCGAGGCCTTGAAAACCTTATTTTCTATTGCCTCGATTTGCGAGCGCAGTCCGGGCGCGTAGCCAGAAAGCTTTTATGTTGAAATATGTGGAATCTGCGAAAAATTTGAAGAATTTTGATATTAATATGATTATAATTGACTTTGGTCAATATTTTTGGTAAACGGACCCGGACCCGAGATTGGATGGTTCTGGAAGGTCCGTAGAAAAATATGGGACTCGGGCAAGTGCCCGGAGTCGAATTCCGAGGTCTAGAACCTAGGTAAAAGAATTTTTCTGTTAAATTATTTTCTGAAATTATTAAGGAAAAATAAAAATAAAAATGAGTTAGAAAATATAGGTATCGGGCTCGTATTTTGGTTCTGACGCCCGTTACAAGTCTTAAATATGTGTTAAACACTATCTGTAAAGTTTGGTTGAATAATTCATTGATTTTGACGTTATTTTGGCGATTTGATCGCTCGAGCAAGTTCGTATGATGTTTTTGAGTCAGTGTTCATATTTGGTTTGGAGCCCCGAGGGCTCAGGTGAGTTTCGGATAGGTATCGGGGTGGTTTTGAACTTGGAAAAATTGCAGAAAATCTGCAGCAGACATTTCTTCATCGCGTTCGCATCCCTCTGGTCGCATTCGCGATGCCCTGTTTTCCCCCCTTATTCGCGTTTGCGATCTTCACATCGCGTTCGCGTACAACAAACCCTGGACCCCAGTATATTCCTCTATGCGTTTGCGTGAAGGCTCCCGCGTTCGCGGAGCCTGGCCTGTTTCTTCTACGCGTTCGCGTAAGGCCTCACGCGTTCGTGTAGGCCAACTGTGAAGCCCCCAATTTTTCTTCTACGCGTTCGCGATTTGGTCCACGCGAACGCGATGCCCATTCTGTCCAACCCTTCGCGAACGCGACACTATGTACGCGAACGCGAAGGGCAATTTCGCCCAGTAATTTTAAAAGCCTAAAAAAGTAGCTATTACGGGAACCTCTCTCTCAAACCCTCCATAGACGAAATTCAAGTTCCCTTTCCTCCACAATTAGTTGGGTAAGTAATCCTAACATCGTTTCCTCATTATTTTATCAACTAATCACTAAATTCTAGGCCTAAAAACATGAAATCAAGGTAGAAATTAGTGCTTTTGGGTAGAGGTAGGTTTTTGAGAATTTTGGGCGATTCAACCCCAATTTGGGGTCGAATCTTAAAACAAATTATATATTTGAACTCGTAGGGGTATGGGTGAATTTATTTTGGTTCGAACCACGGGTTTTGACCAAGCGGGCCCAGGGTCGGTTTTGCAAATTTTGGGCAGAATGTTGGAAAGATTATATTTAGGTATTTGGGTTGGATTATTGAGTATTATTAATGATATTAAATCAATTATGTATAGATACGATTGAATTGGATCTAAATTCAAAAGGAAAGACATTGCTTAAGGATTGAGTTGGCCGTAAACTTTCGAGGTAAGTGTTTGATCTAACTTTGACTTGAGGGAATAGGATTAGAGTATAATAAATTGCTATTTGCTAAATGATCGAGTGCGGTGTATAGGCGTGGTGACGAGTGTCTATACACCGGAGTCTAGCATGACCGTGGGTTTTTATTTGTACATGTTTTGAGATAAATTTGGAAATTCACTTAAGTTAAAGTATAATTTGCTACGACTGTGCAGAGTTGAGAATTAAATTATGAAATACTAATATTGTGAAGCATTGGCAAAAATGATAAATACTATTGAGTTAAAGTTGAAAGTATTGAAAGGAATTGTGATACATCCCTTGCCGGGATGGTTAAAATTACTGAGTATTACCCTTGCCGGGTTGTGAAAGTTATTGTTATTGTTCCCTTGCCGGGACCCAGTTGTTATTGTTGTTACTCCCTTGCCGGGATAGTACTTGTTATTTATTTATTCTTCTTGCCTGTTTGGTTGTGACTGTTGTTTGGGTGAGGAAGAGTGATATTGCACGAAGGGTCATTCCGTGCTATTTCTGATTATAATTGCACGAAGGGTCATTCCGTGCTATGTTGTGACTAATTATGCATGAAGGTACATTCCGTGCTCTGATTTGATTATATTTGCACGAAGGGTCATTCCGTGCCATGAAATGAGAGTTATGTGAGGAAAAGCACGAAGGGTGATGCCGTGCATTTTTATATGATTGTTTGGGTGAGAATGAGAGTAAAAGCACGAAGGTTGATGCCGTGCAACTATTGAATTTCTTATTCTGTGATAATTATTGTTGTGCCCTATTTATTAATTACACTGATAAACTGTATATTCAATTGTACTCCCCACAGCATGTTCCCTTTATCTTATTTGTTTAGCTTCAGTATTTCTGTTGTTTTTGGTGTATATATGTATATAGAACTGTACAGGCTGATTAGGTAGTCCTGTCTAGCCTCGTCACTACTTTGCCGGGGTTAGGCTAGGCACTTACCAGCACATGGGGTCGGTTGTGCTGATACTACACTCTATGCATTTTTTTGTGCACAGATCCAGGAGCAGATTTCGGACAGCGGCAGTAGGATATTTATTCCAGGAGTTATCATCAGCCCGGGGACTCTTCGAGGTAGCCTAGCTGGCGTTCGCAGGCCGAAGTCCCTTTCTTTTATTTCAGTTTGTTTTCATTGTTCCGTAACAGACTTATGTATTTTTATTCATTCAGATTGGTTGTAGTATTCTATAGTAGTCCGTGAGTTAGTGACACCAGGTTTTGGGGTAGTGATGTGTTTTTGAAATTCCGCATTCTTATATTATCTTATTAAAATTAAAAGTATTCTGCATTTATTAATTGTTGACAGTATATTTTATTGGTGATGTTGATAGAGAATGTATAATGTTTGCCTGGCCTAGCTCCGTTAGTAGGCGCCATCACGACGCCCGATGGTGGGATAAATCCGGGTCGTGACTAGTTGGTATTAGAGCTCTAGGTTACATAGGTCTCGCTGTTCACGAACAAACTTGGTAGAGTCTGAGGGATCGATACGGAGACGTCTGTATTTATCCCCCAGGGGCTACAGAGTTAGGAAACGTTTCACTTTTGTTCTTTCTTGTCGTGCGAATCTGTTTCTCAAATACTGATTGTCCTTCTACTCTGTTCTTTCGCAGATGGCGAGAACACGTGCGTCTTCTTCTACCGCGCAGCAGCCGGAGCCTCCAGTAGCAGCTCCCGCGAGGGGCAGAGGCCGAGGTCGTGCCGGAGGTCGTGGTAGGGGCAGAGCTCAGCCCCAGGCAGCAGTTCCAGAGGTGGAGCCTCATATTGATGATAGTGAGGAGGTTCCAGCCCCAGCAGCTCCAGTGGGCCCAGCTCGGGTCCCAGAAGGGGTCATGTTCACCCCGGATTTTCAGGATGCTCTAGTTCGGATAGCAGGCTTTATGGATAGTGTCGCTAGGGAAGGTTTACTGCCAGTAGCACCAGCCACTTCTCAGGTTGGAGGAGGGGTTCAGACTCCTGCTACGCGTACTCCAGAGCAGGTAGCTCCCCAGACTCAGGCACCGGTGGTTCAGCCCATAGTGGCAGCTCAGATAGGCACTACAGCTCAGGCCGGAGATGGAGCGGGCCATGTCTTCTGATGCTTTGTGGAGACTTGATCTGTTCTGTAAGCTTTTTACCACCACCTTCAACGGTGCTTCCTCGGAGGATCCCCAGGATTTTCTATTCAGTTGTCATGAAATTCTCAGGACTATGGGTATAGTTTCTCTTTTCTCATCAGAATAGTATTTAAGATAAAAAAAAGGAGAATGTCAGTTTATATCAGGGTGTAACTCGGATGTAAACTGTCTTTAATTCCAATGTAAACCCTGTTATCTTAAAAAATTCAAAGAAATGAAATTAATATTTCATCGTTCATCTCTCTTTACTCTTTCTGATTTTTGTTACTTTTTCTTATTTCCTCTTTCAGTTCTAATAATGCAGCTTTAAATAATATGACATGCTTGCGGACTTTATGACCAGATCCAAACATGTTGTCTAACTATGAAATAATGAACCAAGAACCGAAATATGATGGAAAAGAGGCTTTTAGGGAAATAAATTGAAAATTGGAACAATTTGAGAATAAACCTAAGTAGAATTTAAGTGATACCAAGCTGGTTAATTTGGGTAGTTCTGAAGAAGTCAAAGAAACCAAGATAAGCATTCACACAGATGAAAAAACCCGAGACGCATTGATCCAACTTTTGTTTGAATTCAAAGATGTGTGTGCTTGGTCATACGATGGCATGCCAGGACTAAGTGTCAATTTGGTGTTTCACAAGTTGCCGACGCACCCTGATTACCCTCCTATCCAGCAAAAGCAAAGAAAGTTCAAAACTAATATCAGTGATAAGATTAAAGAAGAGGTCACAAGACAGTTGAAAGCAGAGGTGATCCGGGTGGTTCGATACACCACATGGTTAGCCAATGTAGTTCTTGTTCCAAAGAAGGACAGGAAAACTCGAGTGTTTATGGATTACAGATATCTGAACAAAGCAAGTCCCAAGGATAACTTCTCTTTGCCGAACATCCACATCCTTGTTGATAACTATGCCAAACATGAGATATAGTCCTTTGTGGATTTTTATGCAGGATATCACTAGGTATTGATGGATGAAGAGGATGTAGAAAAGATAGCTTTCACCATACCCTGAGGCACCTACTGCTACAGGGTCATGCATTTTGGTCTGATGAACGCTGGGCAACCTATATGAGGGCCATGGCAACCATTTTTCATGACATAATGCACCAAGAGATAGAGGTGTATGTAGACGATGTGATCATCAAATCCAGGACCCAGGACGATCATGTTCGGGACTTGAGAAAATTCTTTGAGCGGCTACGCAAATATGATTTGAAGCTAAATCCAGCCAAATGTGCATTAGGGGTTCCATTTGGAAAGCTCTTGGGATTTATAGTTAGTCGAAGGGGCATCGAGTTAGACCCAATAAAGATAAAGTCCATTCGAGATTTGCCCCTACAAGAACCAAGAAAGAGGTTATGAGCCTGCCAGGAAGGTTGAACTACATTACCCGATTCATAGCTCAGTTGACTTCCACATGTGAGCTCATCTTCAAGATGTTAAAGAAAGACGTAGAAATTAAACAGATGGATGAGTGTCAAGAATCCTTTGACAAAATCAAAGAATATCTGTCGAACCCGCCAGTTTTGGTCCCACCTGAACCTGGGAGGCATTTGTTCCTGTATTTGACAGGCTTGGAGAATTCTTTTGGATATGTCCTCATGTAACATGACGTGATCGGGAGAAAAGAGCAGGCAATCTACTATATGAGCAAGAAATTTACCAGTTATGAAGCTAAGTACACTTTTTTGGAAAGAACTTGCAATGCTTTAACTTGGGTCGCTCAGAAGCTGAGGCATTACTTGCTAGCCTACACCACTTAACTGATAACCAGGTTGGATCCTCTAAAGTACAGATTCCAGAAGCCGATGACCACATGGAGGTTAGCAAAATGGCAAATCTTGCTTACTGCATTTGACATAGTCTACGTCACCCGCACGACAATGAAAGCCTAAGTTTTAGCAGATCAGCAGCATGAAAACCTTGTTAATGATGAATATCAGCATTTGAGCACCTACTTCCCGGATGAAGAGGTAAATTCTATTGATAACATTAGAAGACACCCATGCTTGGAAAATGTTCTTTGATGGGGCTGTGAACGCAAAAGGTGTTGGAATTGGGGCAATCTTGATCTCACCCACTGGTCAGCATTATCTAGCCATAGCTAGACTTAGGTTTTTCTGCAAAAACACTGCTGAGTTTGAAGCCTGTATTATGGGTATGAACATGGCAATCGACCAATATGTCGAAGAATTATTGATCATGGGCAATTCAGATCTGATTATCCGACAAGCCTAAGGAGAATGGGAAATCGAGATGTCAAACTCATTCCCTACAGGCAACATGTGGAAGATCTTAGCAGGCGGTTCAAGTTAGTTGAGTTCAAGTACATTCCTCATTTTCACAATGTGTTAGCCGATGCGCTCACTACTTTGGCCTCTATGCTGCACACCCAAGCAATGCCCATATTGACCCGTTGGAAATCCAAATTCGGGAAAGTCACAGTTACTGCAATGCGGTTGAGGCAGAACCAAATATTTAGCCATGGTATCATGATATCAAAAGATTTCTGAAAACTAAAGAATATCCCGAGCAAGCCAGTGGAGACCAAAAGAGAACCATTAGAGGGCTCGCAAGCGGTTTCTTCTTGAGCGGTGAGGTCTTATACAAAAGGACTCCAGATCTTAACTTGTTAAGATGTGTTGATGCCGAAGAGGCCGGAAGAATCATGTATGAATTGCACACAGGAGTGAGCAGACCCCACATGAACGGGTATGTTTTGTCAAAGAAAATCCTTTGGGCAAGCTATTACTTGATGACTATGGAAAAAGACTGCTTCAGTTTCATCCGGAAATGTCATCAGTGTTAGGTACATGATAATTTGATTCATGCACCACCTACAGAATTGCGTCCCGTCAGCACCTTGGCCATTTGTTGAATGGGGTATGGACGTCATTAGGCCGATTGAGCCAAAAGCTTCAATTGGGGAAAGATTCATATTGGTCGCCATCGACTACTTCACAAAGTGGGTTGAATCAATTACTCTCAAATCCGTTACCAAGAAAGCTGTGGTAGACTTCGTGCACTCCAATCTTATCTGTTGTTTCGGTATTCTTGCAACTATATTTACAGATAATGCTGTAAATTTAAATAGTCACTTGATGGGAGATATGTAAGCAGTTTAAGATAGCACATGGGAACTCTACCTGTTATCGGCCTAAAGCCAATGGTGCTGTCGAGGCAGAAAACAAAAACATCAAAAAGATTTTGAGAAAGTTGATTTAAAGTTCTAGGCAATGGCATGAAAAGTTGCCGTTTGCATTGTTGGGATATCACATTACTGTGCGCACATCACTCGAAGCAACCCTGTATCTTTTGGTTTATGGAACTGAAGCTGTAATACTCGCAGAAGTTGAAATCCCTTCATTTCGGATCATTGTTGAAGCTGAAATTGAAGACAGTGAGTGGGTCAAAAGCCGTCTGGAATAGTTAACCCTGATCAATAAAAAGCGAATGGCCGCAGTCTACCACAGGCAATTGTATCAACAAAGAATGGCCCGTGCCAATAACAAGAAAGTGCGGCCTAGAAACTATGAAGTGGGACAACTCATTTTAAGATATATTCTCCCTCATCATCAGGAAGTGTCACACCTCCCTTTTCTACTATATCCCCGGAAAGGGTATAATAAAGGGAGTTTTTCCAATTAAAGGACAATCGAAATAGATATTATTAAAAGATTAAGAGTTGCCACTTGGGAGATTTATGGTATCCCAAGTCACCGGTTCAAATCCGGAATCGAGGAAAGGATTGACTCTGTATTACAGTCCACGAACCAGAAATTCGAGTAAGGAATTATGTTAACCCGTGAGAAGGAGTTAGGCATTCCCGAGTTCCGTGGTTCTAGCACGGCCACTCAACTGTTATTATTGGCCTGATTATCTAATTTTAATATATGTTCAAAACCTATGTGCATTTTAACTTTAAACCGCTTTTACTTATTTAAGAAATTAAATCAAGGTTATTTAAAATATATCGCAAGCCACGCTACATGAAATGCACCCTTGGTTCACGACACATTCTATTTAACCTTGTTCCAAATTGGAACTGGGTCACATGAAATGCACCCCTGAATTTTAATTAATTCCGATTTACTAGATAAATGTCGTCCCATCAACTCAGTTAAGCTAAATAGACCAAAACATATGTTCAGCAATTGTATATGAAGTTAACACTCATTTTTTCTTATATTTATCATAGTTTCTTTTCGTTTTTTTTAAAGCATGTCCAAATCAATATTAGATAGTATCAACGAACAAGAAATCTTCAGATTATGGAAACCATATTAATCCATTTCAAGAACTAAAGGCATTACGTAGATTCAAAGATTTTCTTTTAATTAAAATTTTTTTAAGAAACAAAAAATAGAGAACTACTCAAACAAATATGTATGGTGTCAAATTTGGCCCTCTACGTCTCTACACCGAAGGGTACGCCCAATAAGTATACGTCTACTAAAAAGTAAGGGGTACGGCTCGGGTGTAAGATGAAGGCGACGTCAGTTAAAACTCGGCATCCTCGCTAGGAGGACATCGACCACTTTTTGTACTTTTATAATTTTTTCAAGGAAGGACTCCCCTTATATAAAGGGGACCTTCCCATTGTAAAAAGGCATGATTATTATTCTGGAATAATACTACTCTCTTATTCGCTCTCACTCTCTCTCTATCTCTATCTCCAACGAACATCTTCTCTTGAGTTCATATTTTCAACTTATAATATTAGATCTATAACAAGAGCATCATTTTTACATCTCTAGATCTATTATATTTGATTACGATTTACCCTTTCATGTTTTTGATTGTTTTCTAGCTTACAAAGTATATTGTTAACTTTTGAGTCAAACAATTTGGCGCCGTCTATGGGGATTTCGAGAATCAAAATCATAGTATCCACCTAGAGATCAACCTGCTACCTTTCTCTACACCACACGAAAACAAAAGATGGCCGAAAAAAACACAAGATCGAAAGCAACAGTGGGTGTCACAGCCAATCTTCTTGGTCCTCTCAAAGAGGCCAGTGACGATGTCATCATGAATGCAACCCCTAGCATCACACCAGGTGCGGAGATCTCATCTTCCCCATCCGAAGATCTGACGATCTTGCACGAAAAAGGAGCTTCCGCGTCTGATGCTAAAGAAGCACCCTCGGTGGTTAAAAAGCTACTGGAAGAGTGGCTAACAAGCACCCTAAGTGGCTTGGTTGAGAAATCACCGCAAGGCAACGTCTGGCATGCACCGACAGTAAGCACCACTGCTGCCATGGGCGAACCTGAGGTTACACAAATAAATAACCAAACCATCGAGGCCTAAACCAGCGATGGTACGCTAACAACTATCCTAAAGAAGATGGAAGAAATGGAAAACGAAAACAAGGCACTCTGCGACCAAAAGAAGGAACACCAGGAGAGGGTCGACAAGATCCCCGAAGCTCCCACGTTGCTACCAAAACGCTACGTAGGGAGGTTCGTATAACAACCATACACTGATGAAGCTGCCCCTTACTATATCCCAAAGGCCTTCAAGATGCCTCCCTACTTGAGGGTGTACGACGGAACCACAGATCCCGAGAATCATCTGATCCACTACGTGACTGCTGTGAAGGGCAACGACCTATCAAAAGATCAGGTACCATCGGTGTTGCTGAAGAAGTTTGGCGAGACGTTGACGGGGGGGCCTTGACATGGTACTCTCAGTTACCAGCTAAGGCGATATCAACATTCGAGGAAATGGTGGATAAGTTCGTCACCGCCTATGCGGGTGAGAAGAAGCAGAAGCAAGGGTCAACTACATCTTCGCTGTCAGACAAACCACATGACAAGGGCTCAGGGACTTCCTATCCAGGTTTAACAGGGTAAAGATGAGTCTGCCTAACGTATTGGAAGGTATGTCAGTCACCGCTTTCCAGAACGGGCTAAGCAGGAACGGTTCGAGGGCGACAAAGAAGCTGCTGAGCCGCCTCATAAAATATCCCCCCTACCACATGAAGGAAATCCACAATGCCTATGGGCTGACCCAACGGCAAACAGCGATACACTCAGAAACAAGGAGATATCGATGCAACGAAGGACGGCAAGAACAACTCCCACGCTCCAACAGAGACCGACATCAGCCATACACCAGATCCTCCCATCCGCTACCAAGACATACAGATGCGTTACAGCGACACGTCACCCCACTCCAAAATGAAAGAGGTACGCCCTCCTTATTATCCCCCCAGAACTTTTGCGTGTCTCCTTCAGAAATAGTGTATGCACTGGAAAAGCTGGGCACCAAGGTAAAATGACCGCGGAAGATGAAATCAGAACCTGCCACAAGGAAATCAAACGTCCTATGTGAGTTCCATCAGGAACGGGGACACAAGAGTGGTCAGGATACTGAACCAGGGATACCTGAGGGAATTACTCAGCGACAAAAGGAAAATCAACTTTGCAAGCAAACGGGAACATCCTCGCGGGCCGCCAAAGCCGCCTTCTCCAACACGAACGATAAACATGATCGTCGGAGGCGGTGATGACTCAGTGATCAATCACGTGAAATTCACCAACACACACAGACTGAAGCGGACCAACGCCCATGAACGGTATGACGACTTCGAAGATAGTATCACCTTCGATAAGTCAGATGCCGACGGTTTGCCTTTCCTTCATTATGACTTTTTAGTTATTACTTTACGTATCGCTGATACGGATATTAAAAGAGTCATGATCGGTGATGGAAGTGGTACCTGTATTATCTACCCAAGGGTCCTCGCACAAATGGGACTCGAGGATAGGGTAATACCGCATTGCATAACACTAACTGGTTTCAACAATGCAGTGGAACGGACATCCGAAGAAATAACACTGCCCGTCTTAGCGGGAGGAGTCACACTGGAAACAACTTTTCACGTGATGAACCAAGAAACGGTGTGCAACGTCATAATAGGACGCCCATGGATACACGCCATGCGAGCGGTCCCTTCAAGCCTTTACCAAGTGATCAAATTTCTTACCTCATGGGGAGTATTCAGCATCAGGGGCGAGCCACGCACTGCGCAGGAGTGCTACAAAATAGCTCAAGATTACGCCCACACCCAACAACTGAAGGGGGCGAGTGTGGAGGCATAGCAATTAGCCGTGTCGGGGACTAAAGTCGACCCGACAGCGGACACCATTAGAGATCCCGACGTCGTGGAAGCCTGTAAAACAATGGTCGAAGATCTCGAACCAGTCTAATTAGATGACACCAACCCAGCAAAGAAAGTCTACATCGGGCACGGCCTCGCCAACCCAAGGAAGTATCGTGAATTCCTAGCTAACCATGCAGATCTATTTACTTTCTCCCATTTAGATATGCCGGGAATCCCGCGAGATATCGCCACCTACAAGCTGAACGTCAATCCATTACATCTACCCATACGACAAATGAGAAGGAAATTCAATGCCGCAATCAATGAAGCGGTCAGCGAGGAAGTAGACAAACTACTTGCCAACGGCTCCATCAGGGAATCAAAGTACCCCCAATGGGTCGCCAACGTCGTCATGGTAAAAAAGAAAAATGGAAAGTGGAGAATGTGCGTAGATTTCACCGATCTGAACAAAGCATGACCGAAGGATTCATTCCCACTACCTCATATCGACCAATTGATTGATGCCACCACAGGACATGAGCTGTTGAACTTCCTAGATGCCTACTCCGACTACAATCAAATCATGATGGCCGTAAGGAGAAGACGACTTTTATCACCCATCAAGGGACTTACTGCTAGAAGGTAATGCCATTCGGGCTCAAAAATGCAGGGGCCACATACCAGATACTGGTCACCAAGATGTTCAAAGAGCAGCTCGGTAAGACTATGGAAGTCTATATCGATGATATGCTGGTGAAGTCGACAAGAAAAGAGGACCACATTGACCATCTGAAGGAAGCCTTCGGAATATTGAGGAGGTACGGGATGAAACTGAACCCCGAGAAATGCGCCTTCGGTGTAGCCTCAGGGAAATTCTTAGGATTTCGTATTACAGCGAGGTATCGAAATCAACCCAGATCAGATCAAGGCAATAGATGCAATACCTGAGATGCTGAACAACAAGAAACAGGTGCAAAAGCTAACAGGGCGAATAGCCTCCCTATCTAGATTCATATCGCGATCCTCCGACAGATGCCACAAATTCTTCAATGTACTGAGAAAGGACAATGGGTTACAGTGGAATGATGAATGCGTCGAAGCCTTGAGAAAACTGAAGGCGTACCTATCTTCGCCACTACTGTTGGCCAAAGCAAATCCAGACGAGCCCCTGCTAGTGTATCTAGCCGTATCCGAGGTCGCCGTCAGCACAATTTTGGTTCGTGAGACCAAAGGTACACAATCCCCAATTTACTATATTAGCAAAACCTTAGTGTACGCCGAAACACGGTATCCACACCTTGAAAAATTAGCTCTAGCACTGGTCGTAGCTTCACGGAAGCTCCGACCCTATTTTCAATGCCACCCCATAAAAGTAGTGACAACCTTGTCCTTGAGAAGCATCCTACATAAGCCTGAGTTATCAGGCAGGCTCGCTAGATGGGCCATAAAGCTCAGCGAGCACGATATCTCGTATCTACCGAGAACCGCCATCAAGTCGCAAGTACTCGCCGACTTCGTGGCCAACTTCAGCGCAGAAACACTGTCAGAGGGGGAACGAGAAGCATATCGTGACCCCTCCTACCTATGGGCTCTTTACATTGACGACACCACCAATGCCTCAGGATTGGGACTCATTCTCGAGGTTCCCACAGGCGAAATAATTCGCCAGTCCATACGATGCCCCGAGATGACTAATAACGAGGCCGAGTACGAGGCTGTTATTGCAGGTATAAAACTAGACATCAAGTATGGAGCTCGACGACTAATTCTCCATTGCGAGTCCCAGCTCGTGGTGAACCAGGTCACTGGAACTTACCAAATCAAGGAGAAGAGATTGCAAAAGTACCAGCCAGAAATCCACAGATTAATGACTGAGCTCGATAAGTGCCTGCGTGGAACGCTAAGGCAGACGGCTTAGCAAAATTGGCCGCAGCCACTAAGAACTTCGACAAAGAAAACGTGGTCACCCTCCTTCATTCAGCCATTAATCACACTAAGGTACTCTCCTTAAATTTGACTTGGGATCGACGCAACCAGTTTGTGTCCTATCTGCAGGATGAAACACTCCTACCTAACAAAAAAAAAGCCAAGAAGCTCCGCGTACAGGCCGTCCGATATTGCCTGATAAACCACGAGCTCTACAAAAGTACGTTTGGCGGACCCCTGGCCAAGTGCCTAGGGCCACACTAAATGACGCCAGTACTCGAAGAGGTACACGAAAGTCACTGCGGCACCCACACAGGTAACCGCACCCTCGTGTATTGCATAATACCGGCCGGCTATTATTGGCCAACTATGTAAAAAGACACGGCAAAATATGTCTGCCGATGCGAACAATGCCAAAAGTACGCCCCCATGATACACCAACCAGGAGAGCCTCTCCACTCAGTCACTTCCCCATGGCCTTTCATCAAATGGGGATTGGACATAGTCGGTCCGCTACCAGCTGGACGAGGAAAGGTACGATTTCTATTAGTTTTAACTGATTATTTTTCCAAGTGGGTGGAGGTAGGTGCGTACGCCCAAATACACGAACAGGAAGCCATCGCCTTCATATGGAAGAATATCATATGCCGCTTCGGCATCCCCAAAGAAATAAACTGTGACAGCCGACGATAGTTCATCAGTTAGAAGACAACAAAATTCTTCAACAAGTGGCATATTAGGCGAATACTCTCCACGCCATACCACCCCTCCGCCAACGGCCAAGCAGAGTCATCCAACAAAACGATACTGAACATACTGAAGAAGAAGCTTGAGGACGCCAAAGGGCTATGGCCCGAGCTACTACCTGAAGTGTTATGGGCACATCAGACCCCGCCCAAATCCTCTACAGGAGAAACACCATACTCACTGGTCTATGGAACTGACGCAGTCATACCAGTCAAAATCAGCGAACTAAGCTTGAGGTATTCACATACAAGCGGAGCGGAGAACGACTTGAACAGACTTCAAGACCTCGATAAGGCCGGGGAAAGAGGAGAAATGGCCCACATAAGAATAGAAGCCCTGAAACAATAAGTCGAAAGGTACTACAACAAAAAGGCCAAAATACGACCACTCAAAGTGGGTGACTACGTCCTCAAAGCCAAAACGTTTGCATCAAAAGACCCAAGCGAAGGAAAGATGGGCACCAACTGGGACGGACTATACAAAATCACAGCATCAGCAAATAAAGGAGCATTTAAATTAAAAACAACTGAAGGAAAGGTGCTCCAAAACAATTGGAACGTCGCCCACCTCAAGTATTTCCATTTCTGAAAGGTGTCTCCCGAGTCGCACTATTTTTCCCTTTCCCGAGTTTTGTCCCAATTGGGTTTTCTCAGGAAGGTTTTAAACGAGGCGGTAGAGGGGACACCTGGACATACTTACGAAACAAGTTTATCATACCAGCCACTCTATACGCCCTCCTGACTAGCATGACAAAGGTACTGGGCTAGCATGATCTCTAATATATGAACGACTATGGCCATCTCCAATGTATGAAAGGCTATGGCCATCTCCAATGTATGAATGACTATGGCCATCTCCAATGTATGAACGGCTATGGCCATCTCCAATGTATGAACGGCTATGGCCATATCCAACATATGAACAGTTATGGCCATCTCCAACGTGCAAATGGATAAGGCCATCGTCATCAATAAGTTGACCCAGCTCAACTACGACAAACGAAATAACTCGACAACAGTCAAAGTCACGTATATGGACAAGGCCATCTCCAACGTGCAAATGGCTAAGGCCATCATCATCAATAAGTCGACCTAGCTCAACTACGATAAACGAAGTAACTTAACGACAGTCGAAGTCACGTATATAGCCAAAGCCATCTCCAGCGTGCAAATGGCTAAGGCCATCATCGTCAATAAGTCGACCCAGCTCGGCTACGACAAACGAAATAACTCGACAACAGTCAAAGTCACGTATATGGCCAAGGCCATCTCCAACGTGCAAATGGCTAAGGCCATCATCATCAATAAGTCGACCTAGCTCAACTACGATAAACGAAGTAACTTAATGACAGTCGAAGTCACGTATATAGCCAAGGCCACCTCCAGCATGCAAATGGCTAAGGCCATCATCGTCAATAAGTCGACCCAGCTCGGCTACGATAAACGAAGTAACTCGACGACGGTCGAAGTCACGTATATGGCTAAGGCCATCTCCGACGTGCAAATGGCTAAGGCCATCGTCGTCAATAAGTCGACCTAGCTTGACTACGATAAACGAAGTAACTCGACGACAGTCGAAGTCACGTATATGGCCAAGGCCATCTCCTACGTGCAAATGTCAAAGGCCATCATCGTCGATAAGTCGACCCAGCTCAACTATGAAAAATGAAGTAACTCGACGACAGTTGAAGTCACGTATATGGCCAAGGCCATCTCCAACGTGCAAACGGCTAAGGCCATCATCGTCTATAAGTCGACCCAGCTCGACTAAGACAAACGAAGTAACTCGACAACAGTCGAAGCATCTCCAACGTGCAAATGGCTAAGGCCATCATCGTCAATAAGTCGACCCAGCTCGACTACGACAAACGAAGTAACTCTACGACAGTTGAAGTCACGTATATGGCCAAGGCCATCTCTGATGTGCAAATGACTAAGGCCATCATCGTCAATATGTCGACCCAGCTCGACTACGACAAACGAAGTAACTCGATGATAGTCAAAGTCACGTATATGGCTAAGGCCATCTCTGACGTGCAAATGGCTAAGGCCATAATCGTCAATAAGTCGACCCAGCTCTACTACGACAAAAAAAGTAACTCGACGACAGTCAAAGTCACGTATATGGCCAAGGCCATCTCCAACGTGCAAACGGCTAAGGCCACCATCTTCAATAAGCCAACCCAGCTCAACTACCACAAATGAAGTAACTCGGTGACAGTCGAAGTCACATATACGGCCAAGGCCGTCCCCAACATGTAAAAGGCTAAAGCCATCGTCGTCATTAAGTCGACCCAGTTTGACTACGACAAACGAGTAACTCAACGATAGTCAATTTTACATACATGGCTAAGGCCATCATCAATATTACGGCTAAGGCCGCCCTCGCCAACGGTCGCTAACCCAGTTCAATTGCGGTGCAAGGCGCGTAAGTAGCAGATGAAACAACGCCACTATTAACTAAAGCCGCCACTATTTAGCATCAAAGCCACCTCCTATCAGTGGATAACACAAGCAACGTTCGAGAAGCACACTAAGAACCTTACAAACAAGCGAGCATTCACTATGCGGAGACAAGATACCAGAAATAAAAGATACAAAAGGAAAAGAGTAACAGCAAAAGTATAACTTCCATTATCATAAAAAAATACATGTACAAAAGAACCCATTTACATCTCCAAAAACAGCAAAATAAAATGAATACAAGTCCTAAGAAGTTCGACATTCCATGCACCGTCCCCCGTGGGCCTGCCATCTCGTCCACTATCGCCCCCGACCTGATACGTTGTAGAGATCCAGGACCCGAAACCTAGACGGTTAAAGTCTTCAGAATTATAGCCCGCCCGGTCTGGGGAATCGGAACTATACCCACAGGCTTCACGGGAGACCTGAGCTATATGCCGCTGATCCTGAACCTCCGCCTCAGTAGCTCGGCCCGCAGCTAAAAGTTCCTCGAACACGACTAACTTGGATTCGACGTACACCCACATCTCCCGCGCCTCGCCATGCACATCCTCATCGGACCTGGACGCAATAGTCTGCTTAAGGGCCTCAACCTCAGCCGCCTTGGCATTGAGCTCGGCAGTCAAGGCAGCAACCTTGGCTCGCAAATCAGTGGCTTCCGCTGCTACCCCACGACCGACCTCCAGTTCCTCTTCCTTTAACTGAAGAAGAGTCTCTAGTTTAATATTCCGAGCCAAAGTGGCCATTAGCTGGTCATCAACTTGCTCCAGCTCAGCCACCCTTTGCTTCAGCTGGGCCTCTGACTGCTCCAAGCCTTCACAGAAAACCCGAAATTCTGGGTCCTGCTTGAGTAAGTCCGCCAGCACTTGATGCTTGGCACGACATCACCAATATTTCTTTACCACCTTATTTAAGGTGGCGGCCTTCCTTTGCGCTCGCCGCCCCCTCTCTACCTCCAAGATGAGAGTCTAAAGAAAAGGAAAAAGAGGAGAAGCAAGTTAGTATGCATCAAAGTTTACTTTACAATACGTGAAGAAAAACAAAATATACCTGCAAGGCCGGGCCAGCAACCCTCCGAGATAATTCCCAGTCGCTAACACCTTTTAACATTTCACACTCAGCGGCCACGCACAACAGAGTCATATCCGCTGCGGCCTGCTCGCTGTGTTGCAACAGGTTATACCCACCTGGGATCAGAATTTGGCGGTTGGATCTACCCATTGTCATTCCCACATGGGCCGAACCTCTTATTAATGCATCTGTATCGATGGGGGTGGCCTCAGGGTCCACCCTCTTACCGTTACCCGCTTTTTTAGCAGCAGCCGACGAGCCACCCTTTGAAATGCGTGCTGGGGTGGCGTCAGAACATCCCTCCCTTGAGGAGCCGACCTCCCAGAACGGATGGCATCGGCCATAAAAACTGGCCTTAACTCCCGATGGGGCTCACTCGCCCTCTCATTTTCTGTGGCTATCCCCTTGCCAGTCATCAACCGGTGTCTTTTCCTTTTCGGCGGCTCCTCGCCCTCGAAAGTCTCCTCTACAGGTCGTGGGAATGGCTGTGAAGGAGTCACTTCACTTGTGGACGCCGCCACAGATGCAATCTCAGGTTGAGGAATCTTTGGAATGGCATCACTGGGTGAGCCACAGGGTATGTATTCGTCTTCAGAGTCAGTCCCCGCCCCAGGCGAGGTAACGACGCTCTTCTTCTTCTTGGGGGCGCTCCGACCTGCCAACGCGAATAAGTCAGGTAATAAAACCTAAGGAAACCTCCAAACCATAGTAAAAGAGTTACCTGGCGGGCCGTATCGTTCACGAAATGCAGCCCAGGTGCATCATTCCTCCGCATATGGAATCATTCTCTCCACCCACGACCTAATACTTTCAATGATCCGAGGTAGAGAAGCCCTCGCTGCAAAAAAAGGGAAAAGCAAAAGAAATCACAATGGCTGTATGGTCAAAATCTCAAGCATCCCTGAATTCTATAAGTAAAAATACTTACGTTCTGGATTCCGTATTTCCGGGAACCCTTCGGGATTGGACACCAGGTGCTCCGTCCTGATGTAGAAGTATTTACGCCAAAAGCGGCGGTTAGTCTGGTCATCGGCTTTAACAACCAAGCCCTTTGTGCCACAACTTTTCAGTTGCAGCATGGTACCCCTCAGGTAACCAGGGCTGAACAACTGTAAGAGGTGGTGGACCAAGACGCTGGACTTAGCCTTGGCCGCATAGGTGGTCATAATACGGCATACCTTCAAAGTGTAGGGAGTGAGCTGAGCTGGACACACGTTGTAAAAATGGCAAAGCTCCTCCATTAGGGGGTAGATTGGAAGACGGTAACCGATCAAGAATGGGTACTCATAGAATGTGCAGTACCCAGGCCGATGCACATTTGCATAGTCCATCCCGGTCGGCACCATCTCCACGTGATCCGGAATGTGGTATATTTCTCAAAGTTCATCCAAGTTGGATTATAATAACTCTCTGTGCTCCCAAGGAAGGGCTGGGCTCTTAGTTGGGAAATCCCTACGAACATGTATCTCCTTCGGGAGGACGTTGTCTATACTAAGAGGAAGAAGGGCCTTCTCCGCCTTTTCCACTTCACCACCGAAAGACGGCGGAGCCCTAGATGGGGCATTATCCTTGGCCTTTTTACTACTTTGTCCACGTTTTTTCATGATATTTTTTATGAGAAACGAAGCTCTAACGATAAGAAGTGTGGTCTCAAAAGAAATAGAAGAGTCTCGCACGGAATAGCGATTACCAGAAAGAGAGATGAAAAAGCAAGCAGAAAAAGTTCAAAGCTTCGAAAGATATAATAGATTTAACCTTCCCTCTATTTATAGGGTTAGGATGCACGAAAATCGAAGAGGCATGATTCAAAACCAGTGCGGGAAACCAAAACATCACATCATCTCCTGAATCGCCTCGGGAGCAAGTGTAATTATGATGCATGCGGGCGATGACGTCATTTCGAAAAGGAGGGCCACACGTTAATAGCTCAACGATGCCATATATTTCCCCTCATTCACATCACTGCCCCCATGGCGAACTCAAATTTCCCAAAAAATGAGGTATGCATTTCCCCCCATTGAAGACGTCTACTGGATACGCCTCTAACGAGCGGAGGGACTAACTGTATGGTGTCAAATTTGGCCCTCTACGTCTATACACCGAAGGATACGCCCAGTAAGTATACGTCTACTAAAGTAAGGGTACGGCTCGGATGTAAGGATGAAGGCGACGCCAGTTAAAACCCGGCGTCCTCACTAGGATGACGTCGACCACTTTTTGTACTTTTATAATTATTTCAAGGAAGGCCTCCCCCTATATAAAGGGGACTTTTCCATTGTAAAAGGGCATGATTATTATTCTGGAATAATACTACTCTCTTATTCTCTCTCACTCTCTCTCTATCTTTATCTCTAACGAACATCTTCTCTTGAGTTCATATTATCAACTTATAATATTAGATCTATAACAAGAACACACTACTACAAAAAAGGCTTTTTGCGGCAATTATTTAGCGGCAATAAGGTAATGGTCGCTAATAAATTCTTTAGGCTTAAATATTAGCGACATATGACCATTAGCCAGTAAAAGATACCCTTTTGCTGGCAATAAAAATAATAGCTACTAAAAATTACTAATTTAAATTAATCTTTTATTATTTTAACAATCCCTCCCCACGAAAAAGAGAAAATATTTTCCTCTAATTTTTTTGGATACCTTTTATCGTTTCCCTCCCCAATTAGAAAATAATAGAATGACAAAACCTAGCTCACTCGCCAGTTGAATGAAAAATAATAAAACATCGAATCCTAAATTGCTACTGAAAAATCCTAACTCGCTGTTGCATCAATGGCAGTGCGAGTGTGTCAACAGCAGCCCATTTTTTTCCCAGGTAAATTCTGTTCTCTTCGATTTACAATTGATTTACAGTAGAATCAATTTATAAGTAGAATCGATTTCTGTCTTGAATCGACTTCGCTGCCGAAAAAACCTAACTCACTGTTGCGTCAATGGCAATATGATTTACAGTGTGTCAACGACAGTATGATTTACAGTGTGTCAATTGCAGTATGAGTGCGTCAATGGCAGCCCATCTTTTTTGCAGGTAAATTCTCTTATCTTCGATTTACAATCGATTTACAGTAGAATCGATTTACAGTAAATTAACTTCTCTTCTTCCAATCGATTCACAGTAGATTTTGTATTGATGTTGGTCGATTGATTTACAGTAAATCAATTCCCAACTCGTTGTTGCGTCAACAGCCTGTCGTAGTGCTCGTCCATCTTCTTCCCCTGTTAAATTAATCACTTGCAATCGATTTACAGTAGATTTTGAATTGATTCTTCTTGATTCATTTACAAAAGATTATGTGTATTAATTGTTGATACCCAATTTTTTCCTATGTATTTTTATACTCAAAATACTTACAAAATAGCATGTATATGCATATAAGCATCCACAAAGGTTTTGGTATTTTTCCACATTTTTCAAGGATTTTAAAACCAATTTATGGCCTATTTTGCACTATGAAATCCAATAATTATTCCCAAAACTT
>MU676641.1:5896-23267 GCA_026770625.1 Nicotiana glauca
TGGTTCCCAGTGTTAATGGGATATTTGGTTTGTCTATTTTATCAGCTAAACTTATAGCTGCACTTTTTTTTTAAAAAAGATATTAAATAAATTGGTTTTGAGCTTTACGCTCGGGTTGAGAAAGAATGGTCGGGCTTGCCTAGCAGTTGTGTTGGGCGCCATCACGACCGGGATTTGGGGTCGTGACAATTATTACTTTTCCTGGTGAACCGGTGACTGTGACATGTAATGAGGTAACACAACATGAGGATAGTGATTCAAATGAAGAACACAAGATACCCAAGGAAGTTGTCGGGGAGGTGGAGAACTTTGAGAATAAGCCTAAGTCCAATCTGGAAGAAATCAAAGCAGTAAACTTGGGGAATGCCGAGACCATCAAGGAGACTCGCATCAACATTCACTTATCACCAACAGAGAAGGAAGAGTACGTCCACTTCTTAAGGGAGTACAAAGACTTTTTCGCATAGTCATATGATGATATAACAGGTTTGAGCACGTACATAGTGGCTCACAAGTTACCTACAGATCAAATGTGTCTACCAGTGAAGTAGAAACTCAGAAAGTTCAAACCAGACATGAGCTCGAAAATCAAGGAGGAAGTTACCAAGCAGATCAAAGACAAAGTTCTCAGGGTGATTGAGTACCTAACCTGGTTAGCCAACATTGTGCTAGTTCCGAAGAAAGATGGGAAAGTCAAAGTATGTGTTGACTATCAGGATTTAAACAAAGCAAGTCCCAAGGACGACTTTCTACTGCCAAACATACACATCTTGATCGATAATTGTTCCAAGCATGAACTACAATCTTTTGTAGATTGCTTCGCGGGTTATCACTAGATCTGGATGGACGAAGAGGACGCGGAGAAAACAACTTTTATTACGCCCTGGGGGTATACTATTACAAGATGATGCCATTTGGTCTAAAGAATGTTGAGGCTACCTACATGAGAGCCATGACAACCATCTTCTATGATATGATACACAAGGAAATAGAGGTGTATGTGGACGACGTCGTTATCAAATCCAAGAGGGCCGCATACCACATAGCAAATTTGAGAAAGTTCTTTGATAGGCTAAGGAGGTACAACTTAAAGTTGAACCCCGCAAAGTGTGCATTCGAGGTTCCCGTAGGAAAGTTATTGGGATTCATTGTCAGCCGTTGAGGGATCGAGCTAGATCCATCTAAAGTCAAGGATATTCAGGAGTTACCGCTGCGTAGGAGCAAAAAGGATGTGATGAGCTTCCTAGGGCGTCTCAATTATATCAGTCACTTCATAGCACAGTCCAAAGTCATATACGAACCCATCTTTAAGATTCTGAAGAAAGATGACGAGACAAGCTAGACCAAAGATTGTCAGAAAGATTTTGACAAAATTAAGGAATACATGTCCACACTACCGATCTTGGTCTCGCCAAAGCCATGACAGCCTTTGCTACTCTATCTATCTATATTGGATGGAGTCTTTGGATGTGTTCTGGGATAACATGATGAGACAGGGAGAAAGGAGCAAGCCATATACTACTTGAGTAAGAAGTTCACATCTTACGAAGCATGGTACTTTTTGCTGGAACATACTTGTTGTGCTTTGACCTGGATAGCCCATAAGTTGAGGCATTACTTATGTGCCTATACCACATACCTCATATCCAGGATGGACCCTTTGAAGTATATATTTCAGAAACCTATGCCGACTGGAAAGTTAGCCAAATGGAAGATACTGTTGAGTGAGTGCGATATCGTCTATGTAACTCAAAAAGCAGTCAAAGGACAACATTGGTAGATCATCTTGCTGAGAATCTGGTGGGAGGAGAATAATAACCCTTGAAAATGTATTTTCCTGATGAAGAGGTGTCATTCATAGGAGAGGACATTACTGAAACATATGACGGTTGGAGGATGTTTTTTGACAGAGTTGCGAGTTTCAAAGGAGTGGGCATTGGAGCAGTTTTGGTATCAGAAATAGGTCAACATTATCTGGTGTATACTAAACTAAGATTTCCCTACACTAACAACATGGCGGAGTATGAAGCCTGCATATTAGGACTCAACATGGCAGTCGACATGAATATTCAAGAGTTGCTAGTAATTGGTGATTCAGATTTTCTTGTGCACCAGGTACAAGGAGAGTGGGCCGCCAAGAATTCCAAGATATTGCCATATTTACACCATGTGTAGGAATTGAGAAAGAGGTTCACCAAGATAGAGTTTTGGCATGTACCCAGAATTTAGAATGAGTTTGTCGATGCTTTGGCTACCTTGTCATCTATGATACAACATCCGGACAAGAACTTCATTGATCCCATCCCAGTAAAAGTCCATAATCGACCGGCTTATTGTACCTATGTTGAGGAATAAACATATGGAAAACATTGGTATTTGGTGAAAGGAGAATATTCGGAGCATGCAAATTACACTCAGAAATGCACACTTCTGAGATTGTCCAATCACTTCTTTCACAACGAAGGAAATTTGTATAGGAGAACTCCTGATTTAGGGTTGCTAAGATGTGTTGACGCAAAAGAAGCTTCTAAACTACTTAAGGAGATACATGTTGGGACCTGTGGCCTGCATATGAATGGTTTTGTCTTGAACAAGAAGATACTCAAAGCCGGTTACTTTTGGATGACCATGGAGACCAACTGCATCTAGTATGTCCGCAAATGCTACCAATGTCAAGTGCATTCTGATATGATGAAAGTGTCGCCAAATTATCTCAACGCAACAAGCTTGCCTTGGCCATTCACCACTTGGGTAATGGATGTCATCTGTCCGATTTAGCCCACTGCTTCAAATGGACACAGGTTTATTCTGGTAGCCATCGATTACTTCACGAAATGGGCAGAGGCTGCAACTTACAAAGTTGTAACTAAAAAAGTCATCGCAGACTTTGTTAAAGACCATATTATTTGTTGATTCGGAGTTCCTGAGTCTATTGTTACTGATAATGCCTCCAACCTCAACAGTGATTTGATGAAAGCCATATGCGAAACTTTCAAAATTAAGCATAAGAATTCCACAACCTATAGACCTCAGATAAATGGAGCCATGGAAGCCGCCAACAATAACATCAAGAAGATACTAAGGAAGATGGTAGAAAACCACAAACAATGGCACGAGAAATTACCTTTTGCTCTGTTGGGATACCGCAACACAGTTTGCACATCAATCGGGGCAACTCCCTACATGCTGGTTTATTGTACCAAAGCTTTCATCCCAGTCGAGGTAGATATTCCTTCTTTATGAATCATACAGGCAGCCAAACTCAGCGATGCATAATGGATAAGGAGCCACTACGAACAATTGTCCCTTATAGACGGGAAAAGGATGAATGTAGTATGCCATGGTTAGATTTATCAGAACAGAATATCCAGAGCTTTCAACAAAAGGGTCCAACCAAGACAATTTGCACCAGGACAATTGGTGCTGAAGAAGATTTTCTCACATCAAGATGAAGCCAAAGGGAAATTCTCTCCCAACTGGCAAAGTCCTTACATGGTTCACAGGGTGCTGATAGAAGGAGCACTCATACTTGCAGAAATGGATGGAGAGATTTGGCCAAAACCAATCAATTCAGACGCAATCAAAAGATATTATGCTTAGACTATTTATATTTCCTCATCTGATATAATTGAACTACTCTTGACCTGATTCCCATTTAAGAGGGGATACGTAGGTAGCCTTATGGGTTCGGTCATATCATAATAAAATTTCCATTTCCCCCCAAGATCAGAAATTGGGGCAGAATTTTGAGGAGGGCCCTCAAAATTCTAGAGCAAGTCCAGCCAACGCTAACATATGCTAGATAGTAAGATATCGGTTAAGAAACTGGGTCAGAATTTTGATAAGAATTCTCAAAATTCTGAGGGAGATTCAACAAGACTCGTTACTCGCAAGTGACTGAAGGATCATCTACCAAACTGGGGTAGAATTTTGAGGAGGACCCTCAAAATTCTAACATAAGAAAGTTGCAATGTCTCTAAAATGTGTTACAATCACTAGTTCATCTAAAAATCACTTGATATTTCAATATGTTTCTAAATAACTCTATTTTTTATCAGTAATTGCATATTTTCGAAAACTCTATTTCCATAACAATCAAGTTACCCAGGAAACTCAAAAGGCCTCAAGAACGGATTAAAGCAAGGCCAGCGGGTAGAATCACGAACCAACCTTTCGCCCCTCCCCCTGGGTCCCACAAAACTTACAAATTTTCTTTTAATGTAGGTAAATCCGATGTAGCAAAAGCGCCCGCAGATATATACATGTAACAAGATCACTATCAATCAGTCCCCCAGACACCATATATATATCTCCAGCTAAGACATATGCTACTCTTATTTGCTACTCCTATCTGCACGAGGCTAATCCTTGCCTCCCCATATTTGCATGAGTCTAATCCTTGCCTCCCCATATTTTCATGAGGCTAATTCTTGCCTCTATATCTACATAAGGCTAATCCTTGCCTCCCCACCTGCATGAGGTTAATCCTTGCCTCCCTACCTGCATAAGGCTAATATTGCCTCTATATCTACATGAGGCTAATCCTTGCCTCCCCACCTACTTGAGGTTAATCCTTTCCTCCCTACCTGCATAAGGCTAATCCTTTCCTCCCCACTTGCATGAGGGCTAATCCTTGCCTCCATATTTGCACGAGGCTAATCCTTGCCTCCCCATCTGCATAAGGCTAATCCTTGCCTCCATGAGGCTAATCCTTGCCTCCCTATCTGCATGAGGCTAATCATTGCCTCCCCATATTTTGCATAATCCTTGCCTCCACATCTACATGAGGCTAATCCTTGCCTCCCTATCTTGCATGATGCTAACCATTGCCTCCCTATCTGCATGAGGTTACTCCCTGCCTTCATATTTGCATGAGGCTAATCCCTGCCTATATATTTGCATGAGGCAAGTCCCTACCTACATATTTTCATAAGTGTAAGCACTGTCTTCCATTTGCATGGGACTAAACATTGTCCCCCCTTGCATAAATTTTGCTCTACTCCGATACTGTTTATTTTCTCTTCTGTCGGGCTAAGCTATGCCCTTCATTTCACAAGACTAAGCCTTGTCTTGTTAAAATCATATTATTGCACCTCATGGGATGAAATATTGCCAATCTATCCAAAGGTATCATAGTCTAAAGGCATCATCCTCATAGCCGGAAGACACCATGCCATGGCCTGAGGATCTCTCAAATTTGCATATCATTATTCAAAGGCGTCATGATTCGGAGGCACCATTTTCATGGCCAGAGAATAACATTTCATGACCCGCGAATCCCTTACCAAACAATTCATGGCCCATGACATCATGGTCTGAGGACGTCATCCTTAAACGTCCAAAGACAACTTTCATGGTCCAAAAGGAACCTGCATCATGTTTAAATTTTTTTGCACAAATACATTTTTGTAGCATCTCCTTATCTGCAGGTGACTAATAAGAAACTGTTGTCCTAGCAAGAGCGACCTCGCTACAGTTTATTCAATTATCTCAAACTTAATTGTTCACCATAACTGCTTTTGCACCTCGTGTCCATTATTGGAATGACTTCATCGGTATATTGCGCCAAAGAATCTAGAACTATACATGGCCTGATTCCTGTAAAACCAGGGATATGTAGGCAACTTAAGACCAGAGTCCGGCCTCTATCTGTCAAAACATCTCATTCAATCAAAATTGGCCATTATTTTTTTTACTCGAAAACTCTTTCATCCTTCCCGGGTAAAGAGTGGTAGCTGTTGATACCTAATTTTTTCTCATATATTTTTAATACATATATATACGTTCAAAATAACACATATGCAGTTATATGCATACATAAGCATTTTTTTTATAATTTTTCTATAATTTTAAAAGCTCCAAATCAATTTATTTCTTCTCTTTTTATTTATATAAATATCCAATAATTATCTTTTTAATTACTTTTATGATGATTTAGCAATATAAATTTGTTATTTATGCCAACATAGTATTTAAATATTTTTAGTGCAAATTTGTAATTATATTTATATTTTTAGGCTAGATTGCACATCGTTGCAACAATAGCCCATACTAATGTATAATTATATTATTTATGCATAAATTGGTCTTTCATATTTTTAAAATGTAAAATAACTATTTAAAATTATTTTAGCACACAAAGATATTTTTGGTGTTCATTTATTATTTTTTATAAATTATTTAGTTATTAAAAATAGCTATTTAAAATTTGGCCCTATTTTATTTTCAATTTTTGTCTTAATTTAACCCAACACCCAGCCCAATTTTAAACCCAAAATATACCTAACCCAATACCCATTTTCCCCAACCCATTATCCGGGAAAATCCTGGTTGTTGATCATTGTGATTAACAGCCAGATATAACCTTACCTAAAATAAACCAAACGACCCCCCTCCCAAAACCTCTCATTTCCTCACCAACCACCGCCCTAAAATCCCTCTCGTCCTTCAAAATCTCTCAAACCTAACCCTAATCGGACCTCGTCATCACTCATCTATGGCTATCTATGGTGGTTTTTCACCACCCCCAGGACTCTAGTAGCCTCTCTTGTACTGGTATCACCATCTCCAGGGTCCTCAAGGGACCAGGGTTACTTTGCTTGCATCTATTGCCATTTCTTGCTTGTTTCAGGCTGTCCTGGTTTGATTCCGAATGAGATATTTCTATATCTATGGGTTTCTAGGTTTTCTTCCTCATCTATGTGATTGTTCTTGTCAAAACCCTAATTTCTTACTTTTGAACTTCTTAGATCTGTATATAACTGAGATGGTATGGACCTATTTCATATGAGTTTTATAATAACCTTTTAGTTTTTTTACAAGAATCATATGACTTTCGAATGATTTTTCAATTTTTCTAAACTAGGGTTTCCGGAATTTTTTTCCAAAACATTTGGTGATTCGAGAGTTTAATCTTCTGTTTCTATATATTTTAACCAATTTCGTCGGGATTGCTCTAACTTCAACTCATTTGTACTAAAAGCCCTAATTTTTTGACTCTTTTGTTTATTTTCTGAGTTACTTGTGTACTGCCTTTGTTCTTGCCTTGGTTCTTGTGATTTCTCTTTAGCCATTTGAATTTCTCATGATTTTCTTATCCTAATATGCCTATACTAAGTTTGTGATTCAACTTTTCTACTATGTCTATGTTCATTATGACTGTTCTTTCTTGCTTTATTTAAGTTGTCTGTGATATTTACTGACTCTTTACGTGATTTCCTCCTTATTAAACCTTGTTTATTCTGAAGTTCTTATTTTCAGTTTGAATTGAGCCTTTTTCCCTAACAAAGTCCTTGATTCTTATTTCACTCGGTTTGACTGAAATTCTTGCCTTAAATTAGTTCCATTTTGCCTTACTTGTTATTTGTTGATTCTTGCTGACTATTTCCTTAATTGGACCCCTGTTCATTTACTCTTAATTACCTTACTTTATTTCCTTCCTTAAGATGTTTGTCCTTCTTTTACCGTTGATTGATTATCCCTTGATTAAAGAGAAGACTTACTGATTTACATGTGTGACTGATTCTGTATATTTCCCTAATTGCTACATGATTGATTCTTTACCTTATTTTTTTAACTCTTGATTACTATATAAACTCCCCCATATTCTCACTTCAGACACGAACATTAGTTCACAAAAGCACACTTACACTCTAAAGCTCTCTTTTCTTCTATGCTACTTATGATATTCACTGGTCTAGCCTGCTGAAAGCCAATGCTAGATATTGGAACTACATCTGCTTTATATTCTGCACTCCATTCTTCAACTGGTATGTCTCTAGTTAAATTTTAAAACTCAAACATTATGTGTTTCATTCATGCACTAGTTCATTAGCTATTAATTCAACCTGTCTTCTTGCTTACTTCTTTGCTTAGCATGTCTAAACTCTGTCATATTCAATGTATGATTAGCATGTCTACACTTTACCTAGTTATCTGATACTTCACCAACCTATTTGTGAATATCTATTTAATCCCTTAATTATGTGATCATGTTGGTTATTTGATGTATAAGATTGACCCTGCTTGTATATTTAATCATGTTCAAGATATGTCAAGCTTTCTATATTACATCTGTGATATATGTCTTGACTATTTACTGTCTATGACTAGCCTGCTAAGTCTCTAAGACCCTAAGTGTTTTATGCAGTTGTTGACTGTATGTTTCCTCTATACCCTATCCATGTACCCTCAATGTGACTCTTATGCGTCCCCAATCCCTTTATCCCCATGTGAGATTTGTTTTTTGAGTGTTTCTAAATCTAGATGTTTTATGACCAATTGATTATCCGCTATTTTGGTACTTTTCTCAAACTATCTTTTACCACAAAACTATTTCCTGTTTCAGAAAACCTTTTCACTTTTAGAGTCATCTCTATACTATTTTCAAAATTAAGTCAAGCACTCTCACTTTACTCTTAGATTACTAGGTTCTGCCCCTATGATATGTGTATTGCCTTGAGACCTTTGAGATATCTCTGAACTCTGGCATATCAAGGCTGGCACTTCCATACTGCACAATAATCAGTTCCTATTTGAGAAAAGTCTGGGTATGAGCACTGTCCGGGATCCTTGAAGTCCTTAGGGAACTCTGAAAAACCTAGACATGAAATTGGCTATGGAACTTTGGAATTTGAGACTATTGGAGGCTTGGAAATCATTTGGGCCTACTTCAGGCTCCCTATAGCTTAGCTTCTATTTTATTTATGTAATTTATATTCAATTCTCGGTCTGTAATAATTTTTGTAAACAAACATTGGGGTGATTAGTGAAAAGGGGTGGGTAGTTGCATATTGTGGGTAAAAACGAGTAGATAACCTGCCTATAGGGTCTATTTTGATTCAAAATGTGTTTGTTAGATAATATGCCTATAGGATCTACTTTGGTTTAAATGAATTCTGCATGCTGTATTTTCACACAATTAGAAGCCATGCCTATAGGATCTTATGACAACCCAAAGGGTCATCACCTGTTTTCCTCATCTGTTCTGTGCTTCCGAGGCTTTGAAAACCTCATTTTCTATCGCCTCGATTTGCATGCGCAGTCCGAGCACGTAGCCAGAAAATATCTGTGTTGAAACATGTGAATTCTGTGAAAAATTTGAAGAATTTTGATATTAATATGATTATAGTTGACTTTGCTCAATATTTTTGGTAAATGGACCCGGACCCGAGATTGGACGGTCCCGGAAGGTCCGTAGAAAAATATGGGGCTCGGGCATGTGCCCGGAGTCGAAATCCGAGGTATAGAACCTGAGTAAAAGAATTTTTCTATTAAATTGTTTTTCTGAAATTATTGAGGAAAATGAAAATTAAAATTGATTAAAAGACTATGGTATCGGGCTCGTATTTTAGTTCCGACGCCCTGTACAAGTCTTATATATTGTTTAAGCACTTCCTGCAAAGTTTGGTCGAAATCGGACGTCGTTTGACGTGTTTCGGACCTAAATGTCTAAAGTTGGAAGTTTATGAATTTTGAAAGGAGAATCATGAGTTTTGAGGCTTGATTCTATGTAAATAATGTTATTTTGGCGATTTGATCGCGCGAGCAAGTTCGTATGATGTTTTTGAGTCAGTATGCATATTTGGTTTGGAGCCCCGATGGTTCGGGAGTTTTTCGGAGGTGTGTCGGGGTGGTTTTTCACTTAAAAACATAGCAGGTTTTTCCTTCAGCTGTTGCAGGCCAAGTTTTTCTTCGCGTTCACGGTCGCCCTTATGCGATCGCGATGTCGGCCTGGTCCCTTTCTACGCGTTCGCGAACCTATTCCCGCATTCGCGTAGTTATAGTCCCTCCCTTCCTCACGTTCGCGTTAGAGTCCACGCGTTCGCGTAGACCAAGTACTGGACCCCCGCCTTTTTCCTCTTCGCGTTCGCATCCTCTTTCACGCGAACGCGATGCTTACCTGCCTTCCTTCATCGCGAACGCGACAGGTGTGTCGCGAACGCGATGAACATTTTTGCCTAGCGAATTTTTAAGTTAAAAACAGAACCAATGACGGGATTTTCATAATTTTACACGAAATCCTTTCTTCTCCAAGCACTTAGGCGTCCATAGAAGCTCCCATTCGTCAAAACTTCTTAGGTAAGCATTGTTCCACTTATTTCTTTCAATTTTCTTCATTAATTACTGAAATCCTAGACCTAAATCATGAAGTTTAAGGTAGAAATTATGGGTTTTGAGCAAAGTTAGGGTTTTGAGAATTTTGGGTAATTCAACCCCAATTTGGGGTCGAATCTTAAAACAAATTGTATCTTTGGAATCGTGGGGTTATGGGTGATTGAGTTTTGGTCTGAGCCTCGAGTTTGGACCATGTGGGCCTGGTGTCTAATTTCGGGATTTTTGGAATAGTTCTAGGAAATTTATATCTAGGCTATGGGTTGTTACCATTGAGTCTTTATTGATATTATTAAATTGATTATACCTAGATATCACCGAATTGGAGGTTGAATCACGAGGTAAAGTAATAGTTGAGGACTAAGCGGATTTCAAGGCTTTGAGGTAAGTGTTTGGTCTAACCCTAGCTTGAGGGAATAGCAGTTGAGTCTTGTTGCTAATTGCTATGTGATCGAGTACGATGTATAAGCATGGTGACGAGTATCTATACATTGGTATCTAGTATGACCGTGAGTCCTTATAATGTGATTATCATGAGCTGACTGTGAATTCCATGTTATTAGAGGATGTCTATACATATTGTGAATAACGTGTGAACAATAAATGATCATTAAATTTCTTTGGAGCGTTGGCTCAGAATAGAAAAGTGAATTATAATATAAGTAAAGTAAGGAAAAAAAGGAAACGTTGTTGATTATTCCCTTGCCGGGACGTAAGTATTTAATGTATTCCCCCTTGCCGGGATGATTGAACTAATAATTGTGCTCCATTGCCAGGATGATTGAACTGTTAATTGTACTCCCTTGCCGGGATGTTTGCTATGTATTTGTCTGCTGTGTGTCCCTTAATTGTGACTGTTGCTTGGGGACTCAGACTGTTAAATGATATTGAGGAGCGGGTTGCACGCCGCAACAAATGATACTGAGGATCGGGTTGCGCGCCGCAACAATGATAAATGATAAATAATGTGGGTCGGGTTGCACGCCGCAACAGTGATATGTGGAGCGGGTTGCACGCCGCAACAAGGGTAATTATGGAGCGGGTTGCACGCCGCAACAGTTGTTGATATCTGTGGTTATGTCTGAATATTGACTTCTTGTTTCATGGTGGACTTTAAGCTGTTTGGCTGTTACTCATATTACTGCTAATTGTATTTTCCCATAGCATGTTTCCCCCTCCCATGTTATTAATTACTTGGTATTCGATTTCCACTGTATATTTATAACTGCACAGGTTTATGTGGTGTCCTGTCTAGCCTCGTCACTACTTCGCCGGGGTTAGGCTAGACACTTACCAGCACATGGGGTCGGTTGTGCTGATACTACACTTCTGTGCATTTTTGCACATGTCCAGGTTTTGAGCAGCAGTAGTTCGGGAGCAGGATTTTATTATCACGATACTGAGGTAGCCTTACAGGCGTCCACAGGCCCGGCGTCTCTTCTTATGTTTTTTTTGTTTATATTGTTGCCTCATTGTTTCGAGACAGACAGCTGTTATATTTCCTTCAGACCTTTATATGTATTTTATTCTTAGTGGTTCGTGAGTATGTGACACCAAATCTTGGGTAGAGAATAGTGTTGAGCATTTCGTATTTATTTCAGACTTATAAAATTAGACTTCCGCAGTTATTGTTGTTATTATTAATGATGCTATAAATTGACAACAGAATGGTTTTACTAATGGAAACGGTAAGTAAGTTGGATTGTCTAGCTACCACGAGTAGGCGTCATCACGATCCCGATGGTGGGAAATCCGAGTCGTGACAAATCTGCATTAGCTCTATAATTAGATGTCATGTCTATAGGGTGTAAAGTAATTGAAGTTCAGTTTCCATTACAGCATGTATTCAAATTCATCTCCTTAGAAATCATGTCTACATGATTAAACGGCTTTAATAGAAATCATGCCTATAGGATCTAAAATCAGCCTAACTCATGCCTACAAGTTCTGAATCAGATTAACTAACCTACTCATTTCTCAATCAATATCAGTAGAAAGCTTGTCTATAGGATTCAAATCATCCCTTTTAAACTGTTTACAATTTCACTGCATCCCTGTTCAATAATAGATACCATGCTCATAGGACATCACTGTTATACGCTTAGGCAAACCTATATGGCGATTAAAATTCTGTAACTGTAAAACCATATTCTGTTATCTGTGATTTTTCATATTGAACAGATCAAAAATCGGTAGGCAAGCTGAATAGGTCTTTGGAACTTTGGTCCTAATTTAATACTGTATACTCTTAGCTTACCTAGATATCATGTTCAAATATTTTTTCTCTTAAACAGTTGTTTGAGAAGTGCATTTATTTGTTTCTGCTTGTGGAGGTAAAATGTGAGCCTTTAACTGTGTCCCCCCCCCCCCCCAATTTAAATGCAATCCTACTTGTTTTGGTTGACACTTAGACTTTTCTCCTTTAATCCCCTTAGGATGGTCTAGAGCTACCCAAAGTAGAGGTCATAAATACCTCCAGGGCTACAACAAAGGGACAGGTAGTGCACGTATAGGATATCTTTCAAGGCTGCTAGAACGCTTTAGGCTATGACCAAGGGGAGGGAATTGGGTAGTAAGGACATGATGACCACGTGCTAATGCCACGTGTAGCACCTTATTGAGGAGTGATTATCGGACATTGTGTGGGTATGATCTTGTAGGCTAACCAACCTAGGACCTTTTTTCCAACTCCCATTGTTTAAATGAATTTACTTTTCTTTATATATATGTGCAACTTGTTCCTTGTTTCATTATTTAAATCATACATGTTTTTGGAATTACTAATTCACACGAGCATAAGTTCGGTCGGGACCCACCGTTGTAGACCGCAAAGGGTGCCTAACACCTTTCCCTCAAGGTTATTTCGAGCTCTTACCCTAAATCTCTTGTAATGCAAACTAGTCCATGAGTTAATTTCTCTAGGTGTCCTAACGCACCATAATCCGTTAGGTGGCAACTCTTCAAATTTTCAATTCCCAAAAGGAAAAGAGTTATTCCCCCATAAAATATCAAAACCCGGATGTTCTCAGCGAGGAAGAAAAAAGGGGCCGCGACATAACCCACGTGCCATAATCATAACATGGAACGGACAAATCAAGTGCCATAATCATAAAACCGCACAAACAACTCACATGCCATAATTATAACACCATAGGACAACTCACGTGTTGTCAATCCAGTCCAACACGCATAAAGAATATACAAGAACACATGTATACCATCAATGGAGATCAAATTATATACTCATGGACTAATAAAATATTATGCTAAGATGTATGCGTGTGCGAAATATATAACTACATCTTAGATTAGGCGGTTACGCCACACACAAGGGGAATCATGTTAGAACAAAGAATCAAACCTATATATAATCGCTAGCACAATTCAGGAAGTTCACATAGTCATACAAACATATAAAATATGATAGTAAGAAGCATGATACCCAACAAGGCATAGTGCAACGTAAAGACTACTCCGGTCATGAATCATACATAGAACCTTCATATACGCTTGTTAGCTTGCATATGCATCGCTTTTTACACATTCCAATTAAAGAAATAAGGTCATATCCTTCAGATTATTACCTCACAACAAGATTAGGCAAGAGACTTGCATCATCTAGGCTAGACTTCAAACTCAAATGGTGTACAAACCTCAATATAGCCCTCCAATCATGTAAGTCTGAGCATTTATCAACCAAAGAAGTCAAACAATGCCATCAAAAGCGATCATACTCTAAAAGCTTCGATCTTTGAAGAATTTTTAAGGAGTCAACGAAAGTCAACTTGAACCAACGTGCCTAGAATTTGAAATCCATATCAAAAGTCGATGATTCATAACCTACGGAATCCAAATATATGATTCAATTTCAAAACTGGGCCCAAATTGATACTCGGATCTCCAAAATATGCTTTCTTATATTGTAGTCAAATATCCCAAATTTCCCTTCTAAATTCCATTATTAGAATGTGAAAATCTATGAAAAATCTAGATATATATTCAAATTCAAGTAAAAATTACTTATCCACAAAGTATCAATGAAACCCTATTAAAGTTCTTCTCCTCCTGTGCTTCCTAAGTCAAAAATAGTAAAAATAAGTCTCCTCACGAAAATCTGGATTATTACACCTGACTGAATTCCTTCATCACGTTTGCGGCCCTACCCACACAAATGCGAAGTACATTCTCCACTAATCCCCAAACCCTTCTCCGCGAATGAAATGTCTATCTCGAAAATGCAAAAAAACACTGAATAACAATCCCATGCGAATGCATCTGTCCTTTTGTGTCCGCGAAAACCTACTCTCCAGGGCATAAACTCCTTGATAAATGACCTCGGATCGGTATTTTGATGATTTTGGTAGGTTCATATAATTTTTTTGGACTTGTATGCGTATTGTGGTTGGGATCTCGAGTGACTTGAGGTCGTTGCAATGCTTATTGTGGAAAGATGAAAAAATGTGTTTATGAACTTTGAAATATTTGATTTTTATGCTTGATTCTTGCTATTGGATATCATTTTTGATATTTTGAGTTTACAAAAAAGTTTGTATGAGTTTTAAATACTTGTGTGGATGTTTAAAATGGGGCCCGAGGGGCTCGTGTGAGTTTTAGATTAGTTTTGCACTGATTTTTCCAAGTTGAAGAATGTTGGTGCTGCAGTCATCGTATTTTCAATGATCTTCTCACAAAGTCAAGGTTCATATTTACGAACACCTCGCATTTTCAATGGGTGAATGGGAGGGCCATCTTCACAATTGTGAAGTTGGTGTCGCATTTTCGGCGCCTGCAATTGCGAAGAGGGTATCACGGTTGTGACTTCTATGTCTTAGAGGGTGATAATAGGTGAATTTAACTATAATCACGCCTTAAATAACCACCTTCTTTTGTAGTTTTGATGATAAAAGTGATAACAAAATGCTCTTATTAGTGCTTTTCATGAGTTGCAGGTGATATATGTCCAAGGAAGGATAGGAAGTACTTTTGGAGTAAAAAATGAAGAAAAAGAGGCCAACTGTGAAATTTCCCAAGTAAACCATGCCTGCCAGGCTGGAAGATTCAGATAAGGGGTTTGACCGTGGCAGAACCGCGGTGGAAGAGAGCTGCAGATTAAATCGAGATTCAAAGAGGGCATTTGGCTGCGGTTCCACCGCGACCGCGGCAGAACCGCAGCAGGCGCAAGAAACTTCAAGGAATAAAGTGTAAAACACGGGATTTTTAGACCTAAACCCTATTTTAAACACTAGACTTCGCCCAAAAGAGGCATGTATTGATTTTTAGAGTATCTTAGCAAGGAAAACGATTGTGAGAGAATACCCAAAAACATACTTCTTCTTTTCTTTGATTTTTATTGCTAAATATGATGAATTCTATCTTAGTTTGTTCTCTCATAGCCATGAGTTGCTTAATCCTTTGTCTAAGGTTTTGATGGAACCTATTGGGGGATGAACTTCTCGTGTATGTTAATGCAAATTTTCCAGTTTTAATCTTTATTTCTTCAACTATGTTCTTGTTGTAGTTAATTAATAGGATCCTCAATTAGCTGTGCCTATTTAGTGTGCATAACTTGGAAAAGAGTGCATATTTAGATTATTGTTGAACAACACCACTCCCAAAGTATAAGAGGAATCTATAATTGCGGGTTTAAAGGCGGGATTAGGGATAACGAAGCCTTGGGTGTAATCTAAAGTGACTTATGCTAAATAAAGTAAGATAGTGTATCTCGGGAAGAGTGCATTTAGTATATTACTGTGATCACTCGGGAGAGATTTACGGTAAGATGAGCGTTCATGATTGATAGAGATGTGTTGGTAAATTTGTATGAGCATAAACAGAAGGGATGCCATCAATAGGGGAAATCATTGCCTTAGCTTCTTCTCATCATTGTTTACAACCTTAGTAGTTTAGTTTATAGTTGTTTAGTTTACTTGCAAGCGTAGTTGGTAAAGAAATATTCTACTGAGATTCAAACATTTGGGAAACTGGTTCTGAAGAGTTTAGTGGGTCTAAAGATCGTGATTGATAGGTTAACTCTCTGTGGATTCGACCCTGGGCATAATACTCGGGTTATATTTGCAACGTCCGCAGAGCCCTTTTTAGAGGGCATGGCACCGTGGCCGGGGAGTTAATGGAATTATCAATTACCATTGATAGAAATACAAAAAATTCTTATTGTAGTCAGTTTCTCTCTACCCAATTTTTCATCGAAAATTTGACGGTTGTTGACTTGGTTGCTCAAGTGTACGCCTAGAAAGTCTACGAGGACTGGAGAACTACTTGAAGGACTCTCAGACCCCAAGAAAACATTCCGGGCATTGAACCGTGCCAACAAAAGACTTCAACAATCCCAACAAACACACAAACTCAAAATTGACATGGGAGACGTAAACGTCCCCAACGGAAACGTCAGGAATGAACAACTAGCTTAAATGCCAGAGAAGTGGCACCTCCTGTGCCTGAGGGTGCACTATATGACTAGGAACAACCCACAGCTGGCAATCTGGCCATTGCCATTGTTGTGCCTGCAATACAAGTTGAATCGTTCCAGATCACAAATAACATGCTATACTTGTTGCAAAACCAGGGACTCTTTTCTGGGACACAAATAGAAGATCCTCAGCAGCACTTGAAGAACTTCCTGTCTATATGCAAAACCCAAAGGCAACCCAACGTGACTCCGGAAGCAATCAGTCTATTATTGTTTCCATTCTCAGTGACAGGAGCTGCTCAGGTTTGGCTAAATTCACTCCCCATAAACTCTATAGAAACTTGGGATGAATTAGTCAAACAATTTCACAACAAGTTCCACCCGCCCAACAAAACTGCTCAAGAAATTGATGATATCGTGAGATTCAAACAAAAACCAATGGAGACACTACACGAGACATGGGGCCGGTTTAAAGGAATGTTGGTTATGTGTCCCTACCATGGTGTTCTAGAACAGATGTTGGGACAACGGTTTTACATAGGACTATCAGACAGCATGAAGAATATTGTAGATGCCTCGGCTGGTGAGGCATTCTTGAACAAAACTTGGAGAGAAGGTCAGAATTTGCTTGACAAAATGGCGCAGAATTTGGGATGGACAACTAGGAATGCACCTATCACTCCAGTGGTGCACTTAGCCTCTTGATCCTTCTAATACAATGGCTGAAAATATGGCGACTCTCTTGACACAAATGATCATCCTCACCAAAAAGGTGGAGGAATCAGGGCAGAAGCAGCAGGTACATATAGTAGATACTACCAATGGGGGCTT